>OZ023215.1:7969128-8096628 GCA_963995525.1 Escarpia spicata
TGTTGGTTACGTGAATACTGAATGTACTTCGGCATTAGACAAGATCAAACATCAAATGGGAACGACTTTTATCACGCTTATCTTTCGTGGCATTTTATTGTAACTTACATGACGGAGATGAATGGGTAAAACAAATTCGCCTTTATGGTTAATCCATTTTGTGGGTAGCTTGACATCAGTCTAACTTTCGTGAAGATTTGTAACACTCAGGACATCTTTTTGGGGTAAGACCACGTTAAGGATCCGTCCGAAATTACCGTCTGAAAGAGTGCCACTTGAAAATACCGTTCTGGTGTGCTGTGTGTCTTTTGTTTTCACACGCGTAACTTATGTGGCATTTCATTGTAACTTAGGTGACGGAGATGAATGGGTAACAGAAATTACCCATGGTGGTTAATCCAGTTACGTGTGTAGGTTCATATTGTTCTAACTTTCTTGAAGATTTACACTCAGGACATATATTTGGGGTAAGACCACATTAAGTATCGTCCGACGTAACCCTCTGAAATAGTGCCACTTGAAAATACCATTGTGGTGTGATGTTTTTTTTTTTAGCACTATGACATGGAGAATGGTGGTCGCATGAATACTGAATATAACTCTTCATTAGACAAGCTAAAACATCAAATTGGAACGAGTTTTCTCAAGCCTAACTTATATGGCATTTTATTGTAACTTACGTGACGGAGATTAAAGATTTAACAAGATTTAACAAGATTGCCATCCAGAAAATTACTCTGGATGGCAGTTGGACAAGGAAGCCTTTTGGCTAATAGAGAGTCCAATACTTTTTATCTACATGTATCCCGCCTTTTTAAGGTGTGTGTCGATTTTATTTTTATACATATTCACGCTACTAGCACCAACACAATCAGGAGATAATCTGTTCCATTCATTTACAGTCCTTTGTGAGAATGAGAACTTTCTTATATATAATCTACACTGCTCCTTTACTAATGTAGCTTCATGTCCTCTGGTCCTTCTATCTTTCTTAACTGAGAAAAAAATGTTTCTATCAATATTTTCATAACCATTCAATATTTTAAACACTTCTATGTGATCTCCTCTCAATCTCCTGGTCTCTAGTGTTGTTAAACCACATTCTTTTAGGCGTATTTCGTAACTAAGATCCCTCAGATTTGGTATCATTTTAGTCGCTCTCCTCTGTACTCTTTCTAGCATATCTATGTCCTTCTTGCGATATGGCCTCCATGCTTGTATACAATATTCTAAATGAGGCCTCACTATTGTTTTGTACAGCGGTACTATTAATTCTTTTTTCTTATACGCTATATTTCGCCTAATTAATCCAAGGATTTGATTTCCCTTTGACGCTGCAATTCCGCACTGCTCTGAAACATTCATATCAGCACTAATGGTTAACCCTAAGTCCTTTTCTTTTACAGTAGTACTTAGAACAGTACCCCCCATTTTATATTTTACCTCTTCATTCCCATGACCTGTGTGGAGGCATTTACATTTCCCAAAATTGAACAGCATTTGCCACTTTTCAGACCATTTGATCAACCTATCAAGATCATCTTGTAAATGCTGTCTGTCTCCATCACTTTTAATCCTTCTAAACACTTTTGTATCATCCGCAAATTGTAACACCTTGCTTGTTATATCATCGTCCAAATCGTTGATATATATTAAGAATAATATAGGTCCTAGTACTGATCCCTGTGGTACCCCACTCAATACCGATTTCAAGTTTGAAGCCTCCCCATCAACTACTACACGTTGTCTTCTGTCATTCAGCCATTTTTCTATCCAGTTTATTATACCATTTCCTATGCCATGGGCCTTTAGCTTAAGGAGTAATCTTTGATGTGGTACTTTGTCGAAAGCTTTTTGAAAATCTAAATAGATGATATCTACTGGTGATCCCTCATCTACCCACCTAGTGATGTCTTCCAAAAACATAACATATTTGTTAAGCATGACCTCGCTTTTAAAAACCCATCTTGAGATGGGTTTATCAAGTTATGTTTAACAAGAAAATCCACCATGTGATCTTTAATTAGTCTTTCTAATAATTTGCAAATCACTGATGTTAAACTCACTGGTCTATAGTTCTCTGACTTGTTTCTCGAACCTTTTTTAAATAACGGTATAATGTTTGCCTCTTTCCATTCTAAAGGAACCACTCCCTCTTCTAATGACAAATTGAAAACTGTTGAAAGCGGTGCGCTAATTTGTTCTACAATTTCCAATAATAGTTTGGGCGGAATCCCGTCCACTCCAGGTGATTTATTATCCTTCATAGCCCTTATTTTCTTAGCTACCATTTCCGAGGTTACAACTAACTGTCCTAAATAGTCTGAATCTACCCCCTTGAACTTAGCCTCTGTTACTGGCAGTGAACTAATATCTTCCCTGGTAAACACTGAACTAAAATACTCATTCAGGTCTTCTGCCATTAAGAATCCCTCTGATATTGTATTTCCAGCACTATCTTCTAGAGGACCGACCTTATCCTGAACTTTCTGTTTGCTTCGAATATACGCATAAAAACTCTTACTGTCATGTTTTATATTACTAGCTAATTTTGTTTCATAGCTTCTCTTTGAATTTCTAATTTCAGCTGTAGCTTGATTAAGTGCTTCTTTATAAATGTTGTAGTCTTCATCATTTCCAGGACATCTATATGACTTCCACATCATTTGTTTATACTTAATTTTTCTAATGGCTTCTTTCAATAAGTGTTTCTTTTTAGACCGTTTCCCTTGTTTTTTGAAAGGTACAAATTTATCGACTATGTACTTAATTTCACTATTTAAGATATTCCAGCATTCGGTTGCTGTCTTATTCTTCAGTGTGTTATTCCAGTCTATCTTTGCTAAATATTTCCTCATGTCCTTATACCTTCCTTTGTGGAAATTTCTCCTATACTGCTTTTTACTATTCCTTTTTGATTTTACTTTGATGTTAAAATGTATCTGGTTGTGATCACTACTCCCCAGTGGCTCACATATCTTGACATTGTCAACTAATTCTTTCTGTGAGGAAAAAACTAAGTCTAACACATTCTCTCCCCTGGTTGGTTCTAGCACATGTTGAGAAAGGAAATTATCTTGTACTAAAACTAAGCTAAACTAAAGGGTGACATAGATTCCCCTTGTGGTTAATCCAGTGATATGTGTAACATGACATCAGTATAACTGTCGTGAAGATGTGTAACAGTCAGGACATCTATTTGGGGTAAGACCAGGTTAAGGATCCGTCCACCAATACCGTCTGAAAGAGTGCCACTTGAAAATACAGTTTTGGTGTCATGTGTGTTTTTTTCGACAACTTTGGCATATATTTTGTTGGTTACGTGAATACTGAATGAACGTATACATTAGACAAAATAAAACATCAAATGGTAACTACTTTTCACACGCTTATCTTTCTTGGCATTTTATTGTAACTTACGTGACGGAGATGAAAGGGTAACATAGATTCCCCTTTGTGGATAATCCAGTTATGTTCGTATCTTTACATTAGTCTAACTTTATTGAAGATTTGAGCCACCCAGATCATCTAATTAGGATAATACCACGTTACGTACCGTATGCCATTACCTTCTGAAAGAATGCCACTTAAAAATACCATTTTGGTGTGATGTTTTTTTTTTCTCGAACACTTTGATATGGAACATGTTGGTCACTTGAATACTGAATGTATTTCTGCATTAGACAAGATAAAACATCAAATTGGAACGAGTTTTCACACGCGTAACTTACGTGGCATTTCATTGTAACCTACGTGACGGGGATGAAAGGGTAACAGAAATTACCCTTGGTGGTTAATCAAGTTACGTGTGTAGGTTCATATCGTTGTAACTTTCTTGAAGAGTTGTAACACTCAGGACATATATTTGGGGTAAGACCACGTTAAGTATCTTCCGCCATAACCCTCTGAAAGAGTGCCACTTGAAAATACCATTGTAGTGTGATGTGTATTTTTGTTAGCACTATGACTGGATAATGGTGGTGACGTAAATACTGAATGTAACACTGCATTAGACAAGCTAAAACATCAAATTGAAACGAGTTTTCACACGCGTAAATTATGTGATAATTTATTATATCTTACGTGACGGAGATTAAAGGGTAACATAGATTCCCCTTTGTGGGTAATCCAGTGATATGTGTAATATGACATCAGTCTAACTATTGTGAAGATTTCTAACACTCAGGACATCTATTTAGGGTAAGACCACGTTAAGGATCCGTCCGCCGTTATCCTCTGAAAGAGTGCCACTTTGAAACGTACTTCTGAATTAGACAATGTAAAACATCAAATGGGAACGAGTTTTCACACGCATAACTTAACTGGCATTTTATTGTAACATACGTGACGGAGATGAAAGGGTAACAGTGATTCCCCTTTCTGGGTAATCCAGTTATGTGTGTAGCTTGATATCAGTCTAACTTTCTTGAAGACTTGAACCACTCAGAACATCTATTTAGGATAAAACCACGTTAAATACCGTCAGCCATTACCCTCTAAAAGAGTAACACTTCAAAATACCGTTCTGGTGTGATGTGGGATTTGGTTTCGATTACTTTGGCATGGATGTTGTTGGTTACGTGAATACTGAATGTACTTCGGCATTAGACAAGATCAAACATCAAATGGGAACGACTTTTCTCACGCTTATCTTTCGTGGCATTTTATTGTAACTTACATGACGGAGATGAATGGGTAAAACAAATTCGCCTTTATGGTTAATCCATTTTTGTGGGTAGCTTGACATCAGTCTAACTTTCGTGAAGTTTTGTAACACTCAGGACATCTTTTTGGGGTAAGACCACGTTAAGGATCCGTCCGAAATTACCGTCTGAAAGAGTGCCACTTGAAAATACCGTTCTGGTGTGCTGTGTGTCTTTTGTTTTCACACGCGTAACTTATGTGGCATTTCATTGTAACTTAGGTGACGGAGATGAATGGGTAACAGAAATTACCCATGGTGGTTAATCCAGTTACGTGTGTAGGTTCATATTGTTCTAACTTTCTTGAAGATTTGTAACACTCAGGACATATATTTGGGGTAAGACCACATTAAGTATCGTCCGACGTAACCCTCTGAAATAGTGCCACTTGAAAATACCATTGTGGTGTGATGTTTTTTTTTTTTAGCACTATGACATGGAGAATGGTGGTCGCATGAATACTGAATGTAACTCTTCATTAGACAAGCTAAAACATCAAATTGGAACGAGTTTTCTCAAGCCTAACTTATGTGGCATTTTATTGTAACTTACGTGACGGAGATTAAAGATTTAACAAGATTTAACAAGATTGCCATCCAGAAAATTACTCTGGATGGCAGTTGGACAAGGAAGCCTTTTGGCTAATAGAGAGTCCAATACTTTTTATCTACATGTATCCCGCCTTTTTAAGGTGTGTGTCGATTTTATTTTTATACATATTCACGCTACTAGCACCAACACAATCAGGAGATAATCTGTTCCATTCATTTACAGTCCTTTGTGAGAATGAGAACTTTCTTATATATAATCTACACTGCTCCTTTACTAATGTAGCTTCATGTCCTCTGGTCCTTCTATCTTTCTTAACTGAGAAAAAAATGTTTCTATCAATATTTTCATAACCATTCAATATTTTAAACACTTCTATGTGATCTCCTCTCAATCTCCTGGTCTCTAGTGTTGTTAAACCACATTCTTTTAGGCGTATTTCGTAACTAAGATCCCTCAGATTTGGTATCATTTTAGTCGCTCTCCTCTGTACTCTTTCTAGCATATCTATGTCCTTCTTGCGATATGGCCTCCATGCTTGTATACAATATTCTAAATGAGGCCTCACTATTGTTTTGTACAGCGGTACTATTAATTCTTTTTTCTTATACGCTATATTTCGCCTAATTAATCCAAGGATTTGATTTCCCTTTGACGCTGCAATTCCGCACTGCTCTGAAACATTCATATCAGCACTAATGGTTAACCCTAAGTCCTTTTCTTTTACAGTAGTACTTAGAACAGTACCCCCCATTTTATATTTTACCTCTTCATTCCCATGACCTGTGTGGAGGCATTTACATTTCCCAAAATTGAACAGCATTTGCCACTTTTCAGACCATTTGATCAACCTATCAAGATCATCTTGTAAATGCTGTCTGTCTCCATCACTTTTAATCCTTCTAAACACTTTTGTATCATCCGCAAATTGTAACACCTTGCTTGTTATATCATCGTCCAAATCGTTGATATATATTAAGAATAATATAGGTCCTAGTACTGATCCCTGTGGTACCCCACTCAATACCGATTTCAAGTTTGAAGCCTCCCCATCAACTACTACACGTTGTCTTCTGTCATTCAGCCATTTTTCTATCCAGTTTATTATACCATTTCCTATGCCATGGGCCTTTAGCTTAAGGAGTAATCTTTGATGTGGTACTTTGTCGAAAGCTTTTTGAAAATCTAAATAGATGATATCTACTGGTGATCCCTCATCTACCCACCTAGTGATGTCTTCCAAAAACATAACATATTTGTTAAGCATGACCTCGCTTTTAAAAACCCATCTTGAGATGGGTTTATCAAGTTATGTTTAACAAGAAAATCCACCATGTGATCTTTAATTAGTCTTTCTAATAATTTGCAAATCACTGATGTTAAACTCACTGGTCTATAGTTCTCTGACTTGTTTCTCGAACCTTTTTTTAAATAACGGTATAATGTTTGCCTCTTTCCATTCTAAAGGAACCACTCCCTCTTCTAATGACAAATTGAAAACTGTTGAAAGCGGTGCGCTAATTTGTTCTACAATTTCCAATAATAGTTTGGGCGGAATCCCGTCCACTCCAGGTGATTTATTATCCTTCATAGCCCTTATTTTCTTAGCTACCATTTCCGAGGTTACAACTAACTGTCCTAAATAGTCTGAATCTACCCCCTTGAACTTAGCCTCTGGTACTGGCAGTGAACTAATATCTTCCCTGGTAAACACTGAACTAAAATACTCATTCAGGTCTTCTGCCATTAAGAATCCCTCTGATATTGTATTTCCAGCACTATCTTCTAGAGGACCGACCTTATCCTGAACTTTCTGTTTGCTTCGAATATACGCATAAAAACTCTTACTGTCATGTTTTATATTACTAGCTAATTTTGTTTCATAGCTTCTCTTTGAATTTCTAATTTCAGCTGTAGCTTGATTAAGTGCTTCTTTATAAATGTTGTAGTCTTCATCATTTCCAGGACATCTATATGACTTCCACATCATTTGTTTATACTTAATTTTTCTAATGGCTTCTTTCAATAAGTGTTTCTTTTTAGACCGTTTCCCTTGTTTTTTGAAAGGTACAAATTTATCGACTATGTACTTAATTTCACTATTTAAGATATTCCAGCATTCGGTTGCTGTCTTATTCTTCAGTGTGTTATTCCAGTCTATCTTTGCTAAATATTTCCTCATGTCCTTATACCTTCCTTTGTGGAAATTTCTCCTATACTGCTTTTTACTATTCCTTTTTGATTTTACTTTGATGTTAAAATGTATCTGGTTGTGATCACTACTCCCCAGTGGCTCACATATCTTGACATTGTCAACTAATTCTTTCTGTGAGGAAAAAACTAAGTCTAACACATTCTCTCCCCTGGTTGGTTCTAGCACATGTTGAGAAAGGAAATTATCTTGTACTAAAACTAAGCTAAACTAAAGGGTGACATAGATTCCCCTTGTGGTTAATCCAGTGATATGTGTAACATGACATCAGTATAACTGTCGTGAAGATGTGTAACAGTCAGGACATCTATTTGGGGTAAGACCAGGTTAAGGATCCGTCCACCAATACCGTCTGAAAGAGTGCCACTTGAAAATACAGTTTTGGTGTCATGTGTGTTTTTTTCGACAACTTTGGCATATATTTTGTTGGTTACGTGAATACTGAATGAACGTATACATTAGACAAAATAAAACATCAAATGGTAACTACTTTTCACACGCTTATCTTTCTTGGCATTTTATTGTAACTTACGTGACGGAGATGAAAGGGTAACATAGATTCCCCTTTGTGGATAATCCAGTTATGTTCGTATCTTTACATTAGTCTAACTTTATTGAAGATTTGAGCCACCCAGATCATCTAATTAGGATAATACCACGTTACGTACCGTATGCCATTACCTTCTGAAAGAATGCCACTTAAAAATACCATTTTGGTGTGATGTTTTTTTTTTCTCGAACACTTTGATATGGAACATGTTGGTCACTTGAATACTGAATGTATTTCTGCATTAGACAAGATAAAACATCAAATTGGAACGAGTTTTCACACGCGTAACTTACGTGGCATTTCATTGTAACCTACGTGACGGGGATGAAAGGGTAACAGAAATTACCCTTGGTGGTTAATCAAGTTACGTGTGTAGGTTCATATCGTTGTAACTTTCTTGAAGAGTTGTAACACTCAGGACATATATTTGGGGTAAGACCACGTTAAGTATCTTCCGCCATAACCCTCTGAAAGAGTGCCACTTGAAAATACCATTGTAGTGTGATGTGTATTTTTGTTAGCACTATGACTGGATAATGGTGGTGACGTAAATACTGAATGTAACACTGCATTAGACAAGCTAAAACATCAAATTGAAACGAGTTTTCACACGCGTAAATTATGTGATAATTTATTATATCTTACGTGACGGAGATTAAAGGGTAACATAGATTCCCCTTTGTGGGTAATCCAGTGATATGTGTAATATGACATCAGTCTAACTATTGTGAAGATTTCTAACACTCAGGACATCTATTTAGGGTAAGACCACGTTAAGGATCCGTCCGCCGTTATCCTCTGAAAGAGTGCCACTTTGAAACGTACTTCTGAATTAGACAATGTAAAACATCAAATGGGAACGAGTTTTCACACGCATAACTTAACTGGCATTTTATTGTAACATACGTGACGGAGATGAAAGGGTAACAGTGATTCCCCTTTCTGGGTAATCCAGTTATGTGTGTAGCTTGATATCAGTCTAACTTTCTTGAAGACTTGAACCACTCAGAACATCTATTTAGGATAAAACCACGTTAAATACCGTCAGCCATTACCCTCTAAAAGAGTAACACTTCAAAATACCGTTCTGGTGTGATGTGGGATTTGGTTTCGATTACTTTGGCATGGATGTTGTTGGTTACGTGAATACTGAATGTACTTCGGCATTAGACAAGATCAAACATCAAATGGGAACGACTTTTCTCACGCTTATCTTTCGTGGCATTTTATTGTAACTTACATGACGGAGATGAATGGGTAAAACAAATTCGCCTTTATGGTTAATCCATTTTTGTGGGTAGCTTGACATCAGTCTAACTTTCGTGAAGTTTTGTAACACTCAGGACATCTTTTTGGGGTAAGACCACGTTAAGGATCCGTCCGAAATTACCGTCTGAAAGAGTGCCACTTGAAAATACCGTTCTGGTGTGCTGTGTGTCTTTTGTTTTCACACGCGTAACTTATGTGGCATTTCATTGTAACTTAGGTGACGGAGATGAATGGGTAACAGAAATTACCCATGGTGGTTAATCCAGTTACGTGTGTAGGTTCATATTGTTCTAACTTTCTTGAAGATTTGTAACACTCAGGACATATATTTGGGGTAAGACCACATTAAGTATCGTCCGACGTAACCCTCTGAAATAGTGCCACTTGAAAATACCATTGTGGTGTGATGTTTTTTTTTTTTAGCACTATGACATGGAGAATGGTGGTCGCATGAATACTGAATGTAACTCTTCATTAGACAAGCTAAAACATCAAATTGGAACGAGTTTTCTCAAGCCTAACTTATGTGGCATTTTATTGTAACTTACGTGACGGAGATTAAAGATTTAACAAGATTTAACAAGATTGCCATCCAGAAAATTACTCTGGATGGCAGTTGGACAAGGAAGCCTTTTGGCTTATTGAGAGTCCAATACTTTTTATCTACATGTATCCCGCCTTTTTAAGGTGTGTGTCGATTTTATTTTTAAACATATTCACGCTACTAGCACCAACACAATCAGGAGATAATCTGTTCCATTCATTTACAGTCCTTTGTGAGAATGAGAACTTTCTTATATCTAATCTACACTGCTCCTTTACTAATGTAGCTTCATGTCCTCTGGTCCTTCTATCTTTCTTAACTGAGAAAAAAATGTTTCTATCAATATTTTCATAACCATTCAATATTTTAAACACTTCTATGTGATCTCCTCTCAATCTCCTGGTCTCTAGTGTTGTTAAACCACATTCTTTTAGGCGTATTTCGTAACTAAGATCCCTCAGATTTGGTATCATTTTAGTCGCTCTCCTCTGTACTCTTTCTAGCATATCTATGTCCTTCTTGCGATATGGCCTCCATGCTTGTATACAATATTCTAAATGAGGCCTCACTATTGTTTTGTACAGCGGTACTATTAATTCTTTTTTCTTATACGCTATATTTCGCCTAATTAATCCAAGGATTTGATTTCCCTTTGACGCTGCAATTCCGCACTGCTCTGAAACATTCATATCAGCACTAATGGTTAACCCTAAGTCCTTTTCTTTTACAGTAGTTCTTAGAACAGTACCCCCATTTTATATTTTACCTCTTCATTCCCATGACCTGTGTGGAGGCATTTATATTTCCCAAAATTGAACAGCATTTGCCACTTTTCAGACCATTTGATCAACCTATCAAGATCATCTTGTAAATGCTGTCTGTCTCCATCACTTTTAATCCTTTTAAACACTTTTGTATCATCCGCAAATTGTAACACCTTGCTTGTTATATCATCGTCCAAATCGTTGATATATATTAAGAATAATATAGATCCTAGTACTGATCCCTGTGGTACCCCACTCAATACCGATTTCAAGTTTGAAGCCTCCCCATCAACTACTACACGTTGTCTTCTGTTATTCAGCCATTTTTCTATCCAGTTTATTATACCATTTCCTATGCCATGGGGCTTTAGCTTAAGGAGTAATCTTTGATGTGGTACTTTGTCGAAAGCTTTTTGAAAATCTAAATAGATGATATCTACTGGTGATCCCTCATCTACCCACCTAGTGATGTCTTCCAAAAAACATAACATATTTGTTAAGCATGACCTCGCTTTTAAAAACCCATCTTGAGATGGGTTTATCAAGTTATGTTTAACAAGAAAATCCACCATGTGATCTTTAATTAGTCTTTCTAATAATTTGCAAATCACTGATGTTAAACTCACTGGTCTATAGTTCTCTGACTTGTTTCTCGAACCTTTTTTAAATAACGGTATAATGTTTGCCTCTTTCCATTCTAAAGGAACCACTCCCTCTTCTAATGACAAATTGAAAATTGTTGCAAGCGGTGCGCTAATTTGTTCTACAATTTCCAATAATAGTTTGGGCGGAATCCCGTCCACTCCAGGTGATTTATTATCCTTCATAGCCCTTATTTTCTTAGCTACCATTTCCGAGGTTACAACTAACTGTCCTAAATAGTCTGAATCTACCCCCTTGAACTTAGCCTCTGTTACTGGCAGTGAACTAATATCTTCCCTGGTAAACACTGAACTAAAATACTCATTCAGGTCTTCTGCCATTAAGAATCCCTCTGATATTGTATTTCCAGCACTATCTTCTAGAGGACCGACCTTATCCTGAACTTTCTGTTTGCTTCGAATATACGCATAAAAACTCTTACTGTCATGTTTTATATTACTAGCTAATTTTGTTTCATAGCTTCTCTTTGAATTTCTAATTTCAGCTGTAGCTTGATTAAGTGCTTCTTTATAAATGTTGTAGTCTTCATCATTTCCAGGACATCTATATGACTTCCACATCATTTGTTTATACTTAATTTTTCTAATGGCTTCTTTCGATAAGTGTTTCTTTTTAGACCGTTTCCCTTGTTTTTTGAAAGGTACAAATTTATCGACTATGCACTTAATTTCACTATTTAAGATATTCCAGCATTCGGTTGCTGTCTTATTCTTCAGTGTGTTATTCCAGTCTATCTTTGCTAAATATTTCCTCATGTCCTTATACCTTCCTTTGTGGAAATTTCTCCTATACTGCTTTTTACTATTCCTTTTTGATTTTACTTTGATGGTAAAATGTATCTGGTTGTGATCACTACTCCCCAGTGGCTCACATATCTTGACATTGTCAACTAATTCTTTCTGTGAGGAAAAAACTAAGTCTAACACATTCTCTCCCCTGGTTGGTTCTAGCACATGTTGAGAAAGGAAATTATCTTGTACTAAAACTAAGCTAAACTAAAGGGTGACATAGATTCCCCTTGTGGTTAATCCAGTGATATGTGTAACATGACATCAGTATAACTGTCGTGGAGATGTGTAACAGTCAGGACATCTATTTGGGGTAAGACCACTTTATGGATCCGTCCACCATTACCGTCTGAAAGAGTGACACTTGAAAATACCGTTTTGGTGTCATGTGTGTTTTTTTCGACCACCTTGACATATATTTTGTTGGTTACGTGAATACTGAATGAACGTATGCATTAGACAAAATAAAACATCAAATGGTAACTACTTTTCACACGCTTATCTTTCTTGGCATTTTATTGTAACTTACGTGACGGAGATGAAAGGGTAACATAGATTCCCCTTTGTGGGTAATCCAGTTATGTTCGTATCTTTACATTAGTCTAACTTTGTTGAAGATTTGAGCCACTCAGATCATCTATCTAGGATAATACCACGTTAAGTACCGTATGCTATTACCTTCTGAAGGAATGCCACTTAAAAATACCGTTTTGGTGTGATGTGTTTTTTTTCTCGAACACTTTGACATGGAACATGTTGGTCACTTGAATATTGAATGTATTTCTGCATTTGACAAAATAAAACACCAAATTGGAACGAGTTTTTACACGCGTAACTGACATGGCATTTCATTGTAACCTACGTGACGGGGATGAAAGGGTAACAGAAATTACCCTTGGTGGTTAATCCAGTTACGTGTGTAGGTTCATATCGTTGTAACTTTCTTGAAGAGTTGTAACACTCAGGACATATATTTGGGGTAAGACCACGTTAAGTATCTTCCGCTATAACCCTCTGAAAAAGTGCACTTGAAAATACCATTGTGGTGTGATGTGTATTTTTTTTAGCACTATGACTGGATAATGGTGGTGACGTGAATACTGAATGTAACACTGCATTAGACAAGCTAAAACATCAAATTGAAACGAGTTTTCACACGCGTAAATTATGTGATAATTTATTATATCTTACGTGACGGAGATTAAAGGGTAACATAGATTCCCTTTTGTGGGTAATCCAGTGATATGTGTAATATGACATCAGTCTAACTATCGTGAAGATTTCTAACACTCAGGACATCTATTTAGGGTAAGACCACGTTAAGGATCCGTCCGCCGTTACCCTCTGAAAGAGTGTCACTTTGAAACGTACTTCTGAATTAGACAAGGTAAAACATCAAATGGGAACGAGTTTTCACACGCATAACTTAACTGGCATTTTATTGTAACATACGTGACGGAGATGAAAGGGTAACAGTGATTCCCCTTTGTGGGTAATCCAGTTATGTGTGTAGCTTGATATCAGTCTAACTTTCTTGAAGACTTGAACCACTCAGAACATCTATTTAGGATAAAACCACGTTAAATACCGTCAGCCATTACCCTCTAAAAGAGTGCCACTTGAAAATACCGTTTTGGTGAGACGTGTGTTTTTGTTGAGCATTTTGTCATGGAACTTGTTTGGCCGATGAATTCTGAATGGACTACTGCATTAGAAAAGATAAAACGTAAAATGGGAACAAGTTTTAACACGCGCAACGTACGAGGCATTTTTTATAACTTACGTGACGAAGATGAAATGGTAACAGAGATTCCCCTTTGTGGTTAATCTAGTGATGTGTATAGCTTGATATTAATCTAACATTCTTGAAAATTCCGATCACTCAGGGCATCTTTTAGGGGTAAGACCACGTTACGTATCCGTTCGCGATTACCATCTGAAAGATTACCACTTCAAAATACCGTTTTGGTGTGATGTGGGATTTGGTTTCGATTACTTTGGCATGGATGTTGTTGGTTACGTGAATACTGAATGTACTTCGGCATTAGACAAGATCAAACATCAAATGGGAACGACTTTTCTCACGCTTATCTTTCGTGGCATTTTATTGTAACTTACATGACGGAGATGAATTTGTAAAAAAAATCGCCTTTATGGTTAATCCATTTTTGTGGGTAGCTTGACATCGGTCTAACTTTCGTGAAGATTTGTAACACTCAGGACATCTTTTTGGGGTAAGACCACGTTAAGGATCCGTCCGACATTACCGTCTGAAAGAGTGCCACTTGAAAATACCGTTTTGGTGTGCTGTGTGTCTTTTGTTTTCACACGCGTAACTTATGTGGCATTTCATTGTAACTTAGGTGACGGAGATGAATGGGTAACAGAAATTACCCATGGTGGTTAATCCAGTTACGTGTGTAGGTTCATATTGTTCTAACTTTCTTGAAGATTTGTAACACTCAGGACATATATTTGGGGTAAGACCACATTAAGTATCGTCCGACGTAACCCTCTGAAATAGTGCCACTTGAAAATACCATTGTGGTGTGATGTGTATTTTTTTTTAGCACTATGACATGGAGAATGGTGGTCGCATGAATACTGAATGTAACTCTGCATTAGACAAGCTAAAACATCAAATTGGAACGAGTTTTCTCAAGCCTAACTTATGTGGCATTTTATTGTAACTTACGTGACGGAGATTAAAGGGTAACATAGATTCCCCTTGTAGTTAATCCAGTGATATGTGTAACATGACATCAGTATAACTGTCGTGAAGATGTGTAACAGTCAGGACATCTATTTGGGGTAAGACCACGTTAAGGATCCGTTCACCATTACCGTCTGAAAGAGTGACACTTGAAAATACCGTTTTGGTGTCATGTGTGTTTTTTTCGATCACCTTGACATAGATTTTGTTTGTTACGTGAATACTGAATGAACGTATGCATTAGACAAAATAAAACATCAAATGGTAACTACTTTTCACACGCTTATCTTTCTTGGCATTTTATTGTAAATTACGTGACGGAGATGAAAGGGTAACATAGATTCCCCTTTGTGGGTAATCCAGTTTTGTTCGTATCTTTACATTAGTCTAACTTTGTTGAAGATTTGAGCCACTCAGATCATCTATTTAGGATAATACCACGTTAAGTACCGTATGCCATTACCTTCTGAAGGAATGCCACTTAAAAATACCGTTTTGGTGTGATGTGTGTTTTTGTTGAGCATTTTGTCATGGAAATTGTTTGGCCGAAGAATTCTGAATGGACTACTGCATTAGAAAAGATAAAACGTAAAATGGGAACAAGTTTTAACACGCGCAACGTACGACGCATTTTTTATAACTTACGTGACGAAGATGAAATGGTAGCAGAGATTCCCCTTTGTGGTTAATCTAGTGATGTGTATAGCGTGATATTAATCTAACATTCTTGAAAATTCCGATCACTCAGGGCATCTTTTAGGGGTAAGACCACGTTACGTATCCGTTCGCGATTACCATCTGAAAGAGTACCACTTCAAAATACCGTTTTGGTGTGATGTGGGATTTGGTTTCGATTACTTTGGCATGGATGTTGTTGGTTACGTGAATACTGAATGTACTTCGGAATTAGACAAGATCAAACATCAAATGGGAACGACTTTTCTCACGCTTATCTTTTGTGGCATTTTATTGTAACTTACATGACGGAGATGAATGGGTAAACAAAATTCGCCTTTATGGTTAATCCATTTTTGTGGGTAGCTTGACATCAGTCTAACTTTGTTGAAGATTTGAACCACTCAAATCATCTAGTTAGGATAATACCACGTTAAGTACCGTATGCCATTACCTTCTGAAAGAATGCCACTTAAAAATACCGTTTTGGTGTGATGTTTTTTTTTTTCGAGCACTTTGAAATTTAACCTGTTGGTCACTTGAATACTGAATGTATTTCTGCATTAGACAAGATGAAACATCACATTGGAACGAGTTTTCACACGCGTAACTTACGTGGCATTTCATTGTAACCTACGTGACGGGGATGAAAGGGTAACAGAAATTACCCTTTGTGGTTAATCCAGTTACGTGTGTAGATTCATATCGTTGTAACTTTCTTGAAGAGTTGTAACACTCAGGACATATATTTGGCGTAAGACCACGTTAAGTATCTTCCGCCATAACCCTCTGAAAGAGTGCCACTTGAAAATACCATTGTGGTGTGATGTGTATTTTTTTTAGCACTATGACTGGATAATGGTGGTGGCGTGAATACTGAATGTAACACTGCATTAGACAAGCTAAAACATCAAATTGAAACGAGTTTTCACACGCGTAAATTATGTGATAATTTATTATATCTTACGTGACGGAGATTAAAGGGTAACATAGATTCCCCTTTGTGGGTAATCCATTGATATGTGTAATATGACATCAGTCTAACTATCGTGAAGATTTCTAACACTCAGGACATCTATTTAGGGTAAGACCACGTTAAGGATCCGGCCGCCGTTACCCTCTGAAAGAGTGCCACTTTGAAACGTACTTCTGAATTAGACATGGCAAAACATCAAATGGGAACGAGTTTTCACACGCATAACTTAACTGGCATTTTATTGTAACATACGTGACGGAGATGAAAGGGTAACAGTGATTCCCCTTTGTGGGTAATCCAATTATGTGTATAGCTTGATATCAGTCTAACTTTCTTGAAGACTTGAACCACTCAGAACATCTATTTAGGATAAAACCACGTTAAATACCGTCAGCTATTACCCTCTAAAAGAGTGCCACTTGGAAATACCGTTTTTGTGAAACGTGTGTTTTTGTTGAGCATTTTGTCATGGAACTTGTTTGGCCGATGAATTCTGAATGGACTACTGCATTAGAAAAGATAAAACGTAAAATGGGAAAAAGTTTTAACACACGCAACGTACGAAGCATTTTTTATAACTTACGTGACGAAGATGAAATGGTAACAGAGATTCCCCTTTGTGGTTAATCTAGTGATGTGTATAGCTTGATATTAATCTAAAATTCTTGAAAATTCCGATCACTCAGGGCATCTTTTAGGGGTAAGACCACGTTACGTATCCGTTCGCGATTACCATCTGAAAGAGTACCACTTCAAAATACCGTTTTGGTGTGATGTGGGATTTGGTTTCGATTACTTTGGCATGGATGTTGTTGGTTACGTGAATACTGAATGTACTTCGGCATTAGACAAGATCAAACATCAACTGGGAACGACTTTTCTCACGCTTATCTTTCGTGGCATTTTATTGTAACTTACATGACGGAGAAGAATGGATAAAAAAAATTCGCCTTTATGGTTAATCCATTTTTTTGGGTAGCTTGACATCAGTCTAACTTTCGTGAAGATTTGTAACACTCTTTTTGGGGTAAGACCACGTTAAGGATCCGTCCGACATTACCGTCTGAAAGAGTGCCACTTGAAAATACCGTTCTGGTGTGCTGTGTGTCTTTTGTTTTCACACGCGTAACTTATGTGGCATTTCATTGTAACTTAGGTGACGGATATGAATGGGTAACATAAATTACCCATGGTGGTTAATCCAGTTACGTGTGTATGTTCATATTGTTCTAACTTTCTTGAAGATTTGTAACAGTCAGGACATATATTTGGGGTAACACCACATTAAGTATCGTCCGACGTAACCCTCTGAAAGAGTGCCACTTGAAAATACCATTGTGGTGTTATGTGTATTTTTTTTTAGCATTATGACATGGAGAATGGTGGTCACGTGAATACTAAATGTAACTCTGCATTAGACAAGCTAAAACATCAAATTGGAACGAGTTTTCTCAAGCCTAACTTATGTGGCATTTTATTGTAACTTACGTGACGGAGATTAAAGGGTAACATAGATTCCCCTTGTGGATAAACCAGTGATATGTGTAATATGACATCAGTCTAACTATCGTGAAGATTTATAACTCTCAGGACATCTATTTAGGGTAAGACCACGTTAATGATCCGTCCGCCATTACCGTCTGAAAGAGTGCTACTTGAAAGTACCATGTTGGTGTCATGTGTGTTTTTTATGCAAGGTACTCAGGATCGTCCCTATTTAGTGTACTAATTATCCTAATTAGCTTGACCATTGACCATTGTCCTTGACTGTTGACAGTTGACCGTTGATCTTTGACCTTGACCTTTGACTCGACCATCGTCCACTGACGGCCACCTACCCATCAGTACCTGGTTATAGACAGTGGTGAGTTGCACTATGGCTTAATATTTTCCGAGGAGTAAAGAGCATCTGGCTGTAGACAATGGTGAATAGTCTTTACGTAGTAGTTGCATCATGGCTGAAGTCTTCCCCAGGCGCACTAAAGAATCCTAGAAAAATTTAACCGCGTCGATGATTAATGGCCTCTAGTAGCGGCGCTGTAGGCTAATCTTTTCGGCGACCCTCGAAGCACGACTGTGTGATTGATGGGGCATTGTGTGTTGGTGTAGCCAGGCCAACGCTAGGCTAAACATAATTTTGCCCGACTATTGTTTGCGCACTAGGCCGGTTTATGTGGCTCTGGTGGAAACAAATGAAACAGCCGGCTATCGTTTTGTGCTGTTCGTTGCGCTAGCTAGGACGCATGTAGATTCGTCTGTGTTTCGTTTTGTACTATATGGGGAAGCGATGCGTTGTTCTGCTGAAGTAGGAATATTAGTTGAGTAATTCGTCTGTTTTGTTTTGTACTGTATGGAGAAGCGATGCGCTGTTCTGCTGAAGTCGGTTTAATAGTGGTCCATCGGAGCGAGAGATTCTAAGCCTTACTCCCATTGGTGCGAGTTAAGTTGAGTAAGTAAATCGAGTATGAGCACCGCTGTCACTGCCGGTCCGTTCCATTTTAATAATAATGTGTGCCTCCACCGTGTGTGTCTGTATTGCGCGGTCGAGGGTACCAGTCGGCGTCATCTACAGCCCAGAGGACGTTGCCCTCGTCATCGCGATAATCGTAGTAGCTGCAAGAGGCCATAGGAGATGGGTCAATGCATACCTTGTTATATATAAAACAGGAGCATTGATCTATTTGGATAAATCAGTTTGTTGGGTATTGTGTTGCAGACATTTGTTTGTTAAAAACTGTTGGACTGTGTTGTTTCAGTGTTGTGTGTGGCAGGTTCGATATCTGCTGGTGTTTAGATATATACATTGCTGGTTGTGCACACACACTTATTCCATTCAGTAACTTCAGCCAGAATTATATCAAACTCACGGCAGTTCCTCCTCCTCCTTCGCCTCCTTCTTCCTCCTCTTCCTCCTCCTCCTCCTCCTCCTCCCGCTGCTCCTCCTCCTCGTCCAAGTCTGGTGGGACTACAAAGGCTCTCCAATTGGGCGGGAGGCCCCTCTCCGCCAAGTAGCATGCCCTGTAATCAAAGAAATATCAGGTATTATTGATAAGTATCGAACTAAGGTAATGTAGCAATGAGTGACTGGATGAATGAATTATTAAAGCAACTTACCGTACCTGTCATGCCTCTCCTTCTCAAACCATAGCAGGACGCCATAAAAGACAGCCAGCATCAGCACAATCATATTGTAAAATTACGCGTGTTGTTTCAGAGCGCTCCCAACGGCGTATAACGACGTGCCACCGGTCACGTAGGTCCCCGGTTGCGTCATTCATCGAGGTCTAGTTATAAAGTTCTTAATAAACGACTAATTGTATAAAATAAGCGGTCTATGTTACAAAGGGGTGGGTAGAGACTCTTATGGGAAAGCTGTTTTTTAAATTAAAACTAGATAATTAGGCTCAAAAAGCAAATGTACTGATGTGACCCGACACTTTTTGTAGTTTCAATGATCTTTGCCAGAATCCTTAGCGGCGTGGCGCGCGTGACCTTGTGCACACGGCCCCCTCGGCGTGATCATATAAATAGCGTAGTCTGTGGCTCGGTGTGCATTCGCCTTCTGGTGTGTTTACAAAACGCTGTTATTACCGTTTGCCTTCTGGTGTGCTTACAGACCGCTATGACTGCCCCAGCCGAGACCAAGGCATTTGTCGCCACTGCCGCACCGGGAACAAGCGCAGAACCGGCGAAGGAAGCCTCTCTGTATGAACCGATCTCGGTGAGTTTGGAAAGTCTGGTACACAAAGAAGAAGGCTTCTAGTATAAGGTGTCAACTCCAATGAAAATCTAAACCGTTGCCTGGCGTTCAAAATGCATGTATTTGGGGTGCAAGGAAAATACGGCGTAGGGTCCACCGTTCCAAGGAGGGGCCAGATGACGTGCTTTTCGCACGGGGCCGAAGCCAAACCAGTCCACTATTTCTCCGTCCGCGTCCGCTGTTCGGAGAAATCGCTTCGGAGACGCCCGACGAAGAAGAACGCGATGTCCGAACTGATTGCCTACAATGCCGACTATCTGGCCTCACCGACGACGGACAAACTGCGCGATGTTGTACAAGAGTTCATCGGAACGCGCATTGAAATGTCCCTCAGAAAGACGACTTGGGGGGACCTTATGACCTACACAGTCAGAAGCCTCAGTACTGTCCTCCCCCCGAGACGGTCGAATGATTCATGCTGTTGACTAATGTCTCGTCTCGCTTGTTGCTGTAGGATGCCTCTTCTCACATCACGTTCATCGGTGACGTCGACCGAGAACAAGTCCTTGATGCTATTATCGCCAACGCCGTTATGAGACTCTATAAAAAGCAGGACACCAAGCCTAAATTGGGTAACGTCGCATAACTCCCCGATCAGACGTTTGGTGACGCCTCCATGTCGCCGTTTCTTGAAGCGCTGGATTACGACATAGAGCACGCTCCCGGGCCGTGGGGAACACCCACATGCCCGCTCCGCCGTTTCGTAACGTGCAAGAAGCGATGGATTACGATTTCGAACACGGTCCCCGAGCGCTAGGTGTCGTAATCGAACGCCGTCGCCGCACTGCGCAGGCTGACCCGGAAGCGCCGCCGAAAAAGCGACTAAAAGTCGAGATGGCGACGCCAGGCCTCTGGAACCAGCCAGAAGCCGTGTACTGTCTATCCGTCAATGCCGGGCCGTAGATCGAGCCAAAGGGGACTCCGCAAGGACGGACCTAAATGAGTCCCCGGTATACTACAAGCTGACGCCCTCGCGACTCTTCTTACGTACGGGGACCTGCCGGAAGTCGTGTCCGTCTCGTCGTCTGACCTCCCGTCTCTGGTCATAGCGACGCCGTCGACGGCCTCCTCGCCCGGCTTCGATGTGTCGTGTTGCACTTGCCCCAAGCCAACGGTCGACCCCGACCGGCTAGAACGTAGCCTACTGACGGCGTTCGCCGAAGCTATCGGCGAGTCCGTCCTAGATCGAGCGCGCCGTACATGCGCCGCGTGCAAGCCCTCGGGTGCGTGACCTCTCGTTCATCTATTCGGATGTCGCAAGAGCCCGGCCGGCATGTATAAGCGTCATTTCCAGGCGGTCATGGACGATTTCGTTGAACGGCCCCTCGTACCGAGCGCGGTGAGGCTGATCCTCGCACTATACGACCAGTGCTGGTCTCCGGATAGACGCTCGGACGGGGCGATGATTAAGAAGGTGGCGGATTGGTTGCTAATGGACTGGGTGAAACAGGCGGTCGAGTCGTACCTGGAGAGTAGACTTACTTACTTAGACTTAGTTCCTCCTGTTCCTTTCGGGACATCGGGCGACGAGCTTTCTCCATCTACTACGGTCTTGCGCAATTTATTTTGCCTCATTCCACGTGATTTCCATTTCTGCCAGATCTTCTTTAAACGTCTTGCGCCAGGTATTAGTCTGCCTTCCTCTCCTTCTGTTTCCACATCCAGGCACCCACTGCATTTTACATGTGCTATTCTTTCTCTTGGTAGGTGTAGGATATGTCCCGCTAGTCTTTGTCATCGAGATTTATCTATGTCATTCAGGCTATCCAGACCTGCCTTCATCATCACTTCTTCATTGGTGATGTGCTCTCTCCATGATATGCCCAATATGAACCGGAGACATCGCCGGTGGAATATGCCTAGTTTTGTTTATATCCTCGCCGTTTTCTTCCACGCTTCACATGCATATATCGCTGTTGGTATTACGATTTACATGTAAAGACGTAATTTTATGTCCTTTCTGATGGTGTTACTGGACCATATCGGACGTAGTCTTTGGAACACTAACACTGTTGATGCCTTGCCTATCCTCGCTCGTACATCTACTTCCGCGTCGCCTTTCCTGGAAATGTAGCTTCCGAGGTAAGGGAAGTTCTCGACGCATTGCAACTTTTGCTGACCGATCACAATGTGGGAGTCAGATCCATCACCAACTGACAATGATTTTGTCTTCCCATTGCAGGTTCGTAATCCAACCATCTCTCCATTTTCGTTTAAATTATTGGTCATCTCTTGCAGGATATCCGGCGTGTGGCTGAGCAATGCGATACAATCGGCAAGTCGAGGTCTGTCAACCTATTATTTATCCATTTAACACCAAAGTTCGGATCTTTCATCGTTTTCCTCATGATCAAGTTGATAACAACAACAAAGAGGAAAGGGGACATGATGCAACCTTGACGTACACCTGTCTCTATATCGAACATATCTGTGTAGCCATCGTTGGTCTTGATGCAGCAGTTGGTGTTTCGGTACAGCCATTTGAAAATTTCTATATATTTGCTTGGTATGCCGTATAGGTTCAGGATTTGCCATAGCGAATATATCTGGAGACTGTCGAAAGCCTTCTTAAAGTCAATGAAATTGACTAAAAGAGGAATCTGGAACTCTCTGCTTTGTTCGATGATATTTCGCAATGTGAAGATCTGCTCACAGCATGTCCTTCCTCTTCGAAAACCAGCTTGTTCCTCCTGGAGGTGTTGGTCAACTGCTGTCTTCAGCCGGTTTAGGATCACACTGCAAAACACTTTTCCAAGTACTGACATCAATGCTATTCCTCGCCAGTTATTGCAATCGCTCAGGCACCCCTTCTTTGGTAACGTCACGATCACTCCTCATCTCCAATCATCAGGAACTTCCTCCTTAGACCAGATCAGATTGAACAAGTAGGTTAACTCGTCTACAACCCCGTCCTTGCCATATTTCAATAGTTCGGCCGATAGTTCATCAAGGCCTTGTTGTTCTTGAGGATATCGATGGCTTTGGAGACTTCTACCCTGGTGATGTCATTGGTGATGACATCAAGCTCTTTTCTGTTTGTTTCCTGTTGAATGAACGTATATTCAGAACATTGATAACAATATATATACAAGACAAGACAACCAAACAAGTTTAACTATAATACAAGTGAGAATATACAATGTTTGAAGGGGTAAATACGAAGTCATTGATTATTGTGTAAATTTACCCCTGACATAATTATATACCTGTATATATACACACATATACATACATATACACACATATATACATACATATATACACAATCACATACATACGTACATGTATTTTTAGACATCAATATTATATTATTCGAATTTGCTATTCATCTAACCATCTAGCTACAATAATAGAAAACATGTAATGGAATATGTGCATATTCAAAATTTAAAGTATGTGAAAAGTACACATCTTTACACATATTGTAGTTTCCTCAATGACATGATTATATTTGTGTATGATTTTATTTAGATTTCCACAACCAGATATTTCTCAAATAAAAGGTTCTTGCATTTACGCTTAAATTCAGTAACAGTTTTTAAACGATCACATAGATAATTCCATAATTGCACTCCCTTTACACAAAGAGACATTTATCGCATGGTAGAACAGACTCTCTGTCGTTCTATGTCATGATTAGCTCGCATTGAGTATGCTATTTCCGTCTAGTAAACAAACACTGAATATTTGATGGGAAACAGCTGTAGTAAGCTTTGTACATAAATAATGATGTTATCATTTCTATGATATCTGGAAATTTTAGAACATGTAATTGTTGGAAAAGTGAGTTTGTATGATCCGTCTTGCACCAAATATAATGCGGATTACTCTTTTTTTGTAATAAGAACATACAGTTAGTATTTGTTGGGAACGTGTTTCTCCATATCTCTGGACAGTAATTTAAATACGGCAAAAAGAGAGAACTGTAGATCTATGCGTTATAGCAGTACTTTTTGAAAGCTTTGATTGTACGTTTTTTATATTAGCTTTCCAGTTTAGTAGATCATCAATAAACACACCCATTTCGTATTTTTTTATTAATTTCTTTGTTTAGCATACGATTTCCAAATAACATTAGTTTTATATATGTTCAGAGTTAATTTATTTATTGCAAACCATGTATACATTTGGTCCAGTACGTTACATACAGTGTCGTTTAGTTTATTTATGTTACTATTTGCATACAATATATTAGTATCGTCTGCAAAGAGAAGGTATTTTACTAGATTAGATAGGTTACACATATCATTAACGTATAGAATGATTAGTTTGGGGCCCAGGATCGAACCCTGTGGGACACCACATGAAATATTGCGCACAGTAGAATTACATTTGTCAATAGACACAAATTGTTTTCTGTTTTCTAGATAACTATTTAACCAGTTAAATGCCCCACCACGGATACCAAGAAATTAATTTTTTTTACATAACAGTTTGTGATTGACAGTGTCAAATGTCTTTTTAAATCGATAAAAACCAATAGCATATTTTTTGGCATCCAATGATTGGGTTATTGCACCAGCAAGATATACTAGTGCGTGACATGTTGACATATTTTGTTGAAATCCATATTGGCTTGGGTTTATTAGTTTGTATTTGGTAATAAAGCTATCTAATCGAGAACTGACCAAGTTTTCTAATATTTTTGAGAACTGTGGTAATAGTGAAATAGGTATATAATTAGTGTACATATACTTATCCCCAGACTAAACGAGTGGGATAACCTTTGCTATTTTCATTTTATTCGGGAATACTCGATAAAGATATATTACAAATATAAGTGATAGGTTTTGTAATGGAGTTAATAACTTCTTTGAGTTTATTTTCCCAATTGTTCACAGCTCGGATAACTTCATCTTCATTAACTGGAGTTAGAAATAAATTGTTATTAGTTATGTTTTCTAGGTAGTCATAAATAGAAACATTTGTTGGTGCCGTTATATCCTTTGACAGCTCCGACCTGATAATAGTAGAATAATTTTTAAACATGTTCGCTACATCTTCCTTATTACTAATGGTTACGCCATCATTAACAAACTGATCTGGGTAGTGATTTCCTAAGCGAGGTGTTCCCATTACAGTTTTCAGTACTTTTCAGGTGCCAGCAATGTCATTTTTTTATGTGCGAGAAAACTGCGATAATACTGTTTCTTGGTGGATCTGAGAATACCTGTTAATTCATGTTTTATATGATTTATATCTAGTTTCCGAGATAATTGATCTAGATGACAGAAATGCTTTACAAATGATTTTTCTTGATACATGCGTTTGTGAGTCCTTTAGTAAACCAAGGTTTTTTTAAACTAATTGTTAATACTTTAGGTCGTACAGTTGACACAAGACAATGTTTGTTGTACATTTGTGTAAAATCATGAAGAAAGTTGTCATATGCTATATTTGCATTTTCACTACCGATAACAGTATGCCAAGAAGTTTGCATTAAGTCACATTTCAATGCATTCATGTTTTCTTCGCTAAGATGACGAATACACTTGTTAGAATGTTGGTTCACATTACGTTTTACAGTACAATGGCACAGAGCTAATACAGGAAGATGATCTCTGATATAATTTACTAATAGATCACTATCAATCTTGCACTCAAGTTGAGAAATAAAAATGTTGTCTGTAAGGGTTGCAGAGGTAGTAGTAATTTTGCTAGGTCTATTAATTAAAGGGTATAGACCAATACTGTACATAAGATCTACAAATAGCTTGGTTCCACTATGACTATCACATTTAAACAAATATATATTGAAATCACCACATGCGTATATGGTTTTGGTGCAACGTATACGATTAAACAATTGTTCAATATTATAATAAAATGAAACCATTTAAGACCCAGGGCACCTATATACACAACTGACCAGTGCAGTTTAGTGTCGGTTCATTTCACATTCAACAGTAACACATTCTAGTACGTTATCAACTATTAATGACTTTGTTTCGCATAATCGCCCATTTAGCTTCTTGTTAACATAAATCACCACACCTCCACCTTTTCTGTTGTCTATAACAACATGAAAAGCATCATAATCATAAAACGTATATAAAGGAATTGAGTCCTTGCTCAGTCACGTTTCTCTTATTGCTATAATATCAAACTTTACATTAAGTGATTTGAGAAGATCTTGTATTTCGCTGAAGCTAGTATTCAGATTTCTAGCATTAAACTGTACCAAAGACAGACCACCATCATATTTTCTGTTTAGCTCATTATTGAATTGTTGTTCTGTATAATATTTACAAGATGTTGATATGTTGTTGTAATAATTATTTTCAGGATCGACATCCTTCTCAAAATGACACCTGCTGTGTTCAGTATATTTGTAGGTTTCAAATATGTTATCCATATCATCACAATTTGAGAGTGAGTAATTTTCTTTCACGGTGTTTGCCATATAAATGGTAGATAGTGGGTATTAAATGAAATAGTAACATCAAAGCTATATGTTTGCCATAATAAAGTAATATACAGTTTTGACCATTGTTATCAATAAGAACAAACACACAGTGTACAACTGTAATACAGTGGATGGACAACATCAACAAAAACAGCTGAGTCGTAGAGTTAATTTCAGTTGAATCAGACATCAAAGACAGAGTCACGCAGTGTGCAACACTAGTATAGAAGATGCACAACAACAACAAAAACAACATAGTCGTAGACGTAGAGTTCATTTCGCCGGTGGAGTCAGACATCAAAGTCGCGGAAATCGTCTATGCACTTAACGAATCGAATCTTGGCACTGTCCGCAGGACAGTTCGCTTTCACCAAGATCTTGCAATTTCTCGTCCACGTTGACTGGATTTTGCCTTGCTTCCTCAGTAGATGGGCGGTTTTCGCGAGGTTCGCTTGCTTTGCCGTCAAATGTTCGTCATGTCCATACCCTTCGAACTGAAGAACTTTACGACTTTCTCTTCCAATCACCAATGTCGCCAGTTCTTCTTGCGGTGCTTCTGCGTCGGTGTTTGCGTTACTCGCTGTTGCCGTTGCTCTAGCGTACGTTTGGTGTTTGTTGGCGAGTCCAGTGATAATGATGTCATCAATTCTGGAGTATTGTTCAAGTTCTTCAATTCTTGACTCAAGAAAGCCGATTTCCTTGTCTTTTTCGTCGTTGGCACGCTGTAACAGTTTAACTGTTGTCAGCAGTGCAGCTAGTTCCTTTTGGAATGTCGAAATACCAGCAATGTCATGTTTGATGTCAGAGAGTTGTTGTTTAATTTCAGCTGTATCGGTGGTTTGCTCAGGTGTGCTCTGTTTTCTGTTTTTAGACATCGTGATGTGCAGAGTGCATAGGTGCAAGAATGATCGCGTGCAGCATGTGTGGTCGGTCTTAGCGAAGGCGAATAGCTGTCGATGTGTTGTCAAGTGTTTGTTTACAGCCGGGTTGGCGGAGAGGGCGGGAAATACGATTTGATATCAGACAGACTCAGATGCACATTTTTACCTTTTCGACTGCGCCATTCGGCTTGCAAGGTCAACCGTCAAGTTCCCCGTATCGGGTTTCGTCTACGTGCCGAGTGATCGTTAGGAAGCCTCCCAGTAAAATCGCAAGAAACGACACATTATGCGGACGACCAAAATCAACAGTATAACAAGTAACGCCACCTGTTCGAAGTTGAAGAGTGTGGTTGGTGTTGGTTGATTTAGTACTTCTCGGAAGTGGCTTGTTCCTCGTTTGTTAGAAGCACTCTGTCATCTTTGTCTTTTATTGGTATGTTGGAATTGCTTTTCGCGCTAGTTAGCTCTCTCACAATCGCATACAGCGTTTTCGAGTCATTCCGTTCTGCTGCTGTTTGTGCTTATTTACCTTTCTCTTCTAACCATTTCCTCTTATCTGTCCTATAGCTCTTTTTACTTCTTTGTCCAGTTTCCTGTATTCTTCATCTTATGATCTCCATTGTTGGATGTTTCTAGCTGCTTAATCTCTTCTGATCTTCATATCCTTCTTTTTATAAATCAGTTTCCACGAGTCTTCAGTAATCCACTGTTCTTTGTTGGACCCCCTTCTCCTTCCTACAACACTACAGTCGCGCTCTCCTTTACGGCTTGAAGCAATAGCTGCCATTGTTTTGTAAGTCGGTTGAGTGTTGTAGCGCTTGAAATCTGTTCTTAGTTTTCTCGTAGAATTGTTTTGATATGTCTGTGTTCTTTAAGTTATCTGTCGCACATGGCTTGACCGTCTTCACCGTCTTCACTGCTTGACGGTCGGTTTCGGTACTAGAGTCGCACGGTGCAACGCGTCGACGCCGCCATAACTGCCCACCTGTTTCTGCACGAAGTAGGCACGGTTCAGTAGGTTCCGTTGAGGGCGAGGCTTCCGCTGCGTACTACAACGCCTCCGTTGCACCACCCTCATGGGGCTGATGAACGACTTACGAATAATAATATAAAGAGACATATGCGGCTACGAGAATGCTACGAGAATGCCGATGACGACTACCGTTCTTTGTCGCACCATACTGTCTTCTGAACCTGTTCTTTGTCGCTTTCACCCACGGGCGCTCTTGAGAGTGAGTGCGACGCCTGGCCGGCTGCTTCTTCTGCCGCTGCATGTACGCTCGCCGCTGAGCGTTGCCGACGAGCTCCATAAGAACGTTCAGACGCTTCATATGGCCCAAGAACGCTTCCCACCCTACCGGCGGGGGCACCTTCTTCCGTTTTCTCATGAGGTCGTTCACGAGATCCACAATGTTACTTCCCGCGATAGGTGTACCGTCATACACGAACTCTCCGCGTTCGTTCCATCGCGTCAGCGGGTAAATTTTCAGTTTTTCCATCAGGAGGAGTGCTTTTCCTTTCAGACTTTTCGGCATGCTTTCCACGACCTCGCGCTCTATATCGCACAGGTCCGTCGGCTGCGGATGTGATTCATCAGTCGAAGTAGTACCTCCTTTTACCATGGATACTCGTACCGGTTCCTGCACCCGAGACGCCTCCATGGTGTTGTATCGACTCAACAGTTGATTGTACAACGTTACCTTTTCTCGCTCGGAAAAATCCGAGCGCTCGAGAACGGTCTTCATGTCGGCATCCAGACTACTCACCACTTGTACTTAACTAGTACTTTTTTCTGCTTCTCTGACAATTTCACGTTCCCTTTCAGAATGTTGTACGCGCAGTCGCATATACTACATATGAGGTCGGCGTGAGCGTTGGCGAGATCGGCCTTTCTCAGCTTTATATTCTTGTGTCTATTCAACATCTGCAGGTACAAAATGTGCCTCTTGACGCGCTCTGTCATCCTGACAACAAGTGACGTCCGCAGTGTTTGCGTGCGACAATTTATACTCTCAGCACATAGACGTACTGAAAGTGGTCGTCTGGAAAGATATGTGTGCGCAGGCGCCGTAATTCCGGCGTCTCCTGTGTCAAATCCACCAGGAAATAACCGTAGGCTTCGGACATGGCATCTTTGAACGCCTCCTGCATGTATTTGACTCTACCCGGATTCATCTGTTTCGCCAAGTGACCTACTTGGCCCGCACCCCGGAGACTCTTGAACAGCACCATGTATTGCTCGTTTAGACTGATGGTGTGGTTTTCTTTCCCTTTCGGAAAGAGGTTCTGCAGAAGCTGCACGATGGACGTGTTGCAGTGGTGACTTCTTAGTGAACAAGGTCGTGACCCGACTGTCCGTTTCCTCCGTAAGGTAATCGAGGACGACGAGCGTCCTCGTTTTCGCGTCAAAGGTCTTCGCGTCCGGCAAACCGTCTACGAACTCTATGTCGGTCGTCATAGAGGCGTAGGCGGTTTGCCACTGGCCGTAACACCACATGATCTTCTCGGGAGGCGGCTTGATCATAGACGAGGCGAAACGCAGGAGACGAGTAATGAAAGTGGTCTTGCCACACCCCTGATGGCCGGCTATTATACACATAAAAGGGTGCTTCAACGATGTGTCCATATCGACGACTGGCACTCGGGAGACGGATGAGTTCTTTTTAAACGTTTCTTCTGTATGATTCACGCAACTCCATCAACAGCTTTCCGAGCATGTTTTGCCCCTCTCTCCCCCCGTACCCGCAACCCCAAAAACTCTCTTTCGACGGCACCCACTCCACCATTTCAACGTCCCCGGTAGCCATCAGGCCGTCTCTCAACTCTTTCGACAACTCGAACTTTCCCATCAACATGGACTTCATACAGTCGACCCTAATGGCGTCCCACTCGGCCCCTGTTCTGGTCTTCGTCATGACGTACCTCCTGCGCTTCGCCGTAAAGGCCGACCACGCTTCTTTGATATACTCCGCGCACTCTTCGTCTTCGTTAAACATGGCGTGCTTGATCGACCTAAACGACCGACCGTACGCCTCGAGTCGGCACGGGTAGAAGTTCGACAAGAAAGAGGCCGGTCCACCGAAACGTATAGCCATATCCTTTTTACTGTCTTTATGCCACTGGTTGACGAACTCATATAGACGTTCCTCCATCGACGGTCTCGCAGCTTTCGGCGACGACGCTAGCTACGCTATATATATATATATATATATATATGTACACGCTATATATATATATATAACGTATATATATATATATATATATATATATATATAGAGCGTAGCTGCGAGACCGTCGATGGAGGAACGTCTATACGAGTTGGTCAACAAGTGGCATATATATATATATATATAATATATATATATATATTTAAAACGGTGGAAGATATTAAATAGTGGACCAATTAACTTACCACTGAGAACCTGTCTATAGGCAGTGGTAGTTGCATTATGGCTGAATACTTCCCGGGAGAGAGTACCCGGCTGTAGACAGCGGTGAGTAATCTTAATCGCCACAAGAGGTCAACACTGCAGTTAAAATGGTAGGTCATTAATCATAGCGTCTCCCATTGGACGCTCCATGGTAGGTTATTTATCACAGGGTCATTAGGGGTCATTACCACAGATCCCCACCATCGCATTGGACGCTCCTTGGGATTATGACATGAGAGAGTTCTTTGATCTCATAATCTTATGGCTACTGAGTCGACTTATATACCACTAACATCACATAAATCAAGGCAGTAGCCACCAGGGTATCATTATCACAGAAATGCACACATCAAACGACTACACCCAAGCTAAACGAACCGAGAAATGGAAAAATACCGCAGCTTAAAAATTACCTGCAGCGTACTTGCAGACCAATCCACGATAGATTTGTAAATAATCTAATGACTAAAGCAGAGCCAAGAAAAAAATGTGAACATAATTATGTGCAATAAAAGCGAAACAGCAATATTGGAGTCTCCTCCCTAAAGAGAGACGACCAGACGCATTGTGACAGTAAAACCCAAGCCAATATACTGAATAACCAATTCTCATCGGTTTTCACACAAAAAAGAACCCTGGGCCCCATACCCAGCCTAAGCCCCAACCCATACCCCACACTACCAGACATCAACGCAACTGTCAAAAAAGTAAACAAACGCCTGTCATATTTAAACTCACATAAAGCCACAAGACCTTACCATTAAACAAAACAGCTCATCTGACTGGCTTAAAGCAAATGTAGTACCAGCATCCAAAAAAGGCAACAGAGGGAAACTGAAAACTAACGTCCTATCTCCATAACCTCTGTCTTGAGCAAACGCCTTGAACACATAAACCGCTCTGACGCCATGACACATTTTGACACCCACTAAATACTCACAGATTCCTAGGACGGTTTCAGGAAGCGCCGATCCACAGAAACACAGCTTTTAGAAACAATACATGACCACACACTTGAGCAGGGGAGTCAAATGGACTGCATACTCCTCAACTTAAAGAAAGCCTTTGACAAAGTGCCCCACAGAAGATTATTAAAAAAATTACAATATTACGGAGTCCGTGGAAAAACCCAAAATTGAATTACATCTTTCCTCAAAAACAGAACACAGACAGTCCTAGTAAATGGTAGTTCATCCAAAGAGGCTATCGTCCTATAAGGCATCCCGCACGGCAATGTGTTAGGAGCACTGTTGTTTCTGACATACATCAACGACATGCCAAACTGCGTGATATGAAGCATCAAACTGTTCGCGAAAGCAGCCTGGTGTATCGCAGAATCAACAGCGTGGAAGACAGAGTGTGTTTGCAGGAAGACCTCTATAGGCTCCAGGAATGGGAGAAAACCTGGCCAATGAGTTTCCACCCAGATAAATGCGAAATCCTACGGATTACCAATAAAACTAAACACATTATCTCATACTATTTCATTCATAACCACAAATTAACCCTAGCCATAGACCGCATCCCGAATCGGAACAGCAGGAAGCTAGGCAAAGTACCTAGGCGTAAACATCAATAGTAAACTGTCCTGGAATCACAACGTAGATACCATCACTAAGAAAGCCAATAGCACCCTCGCCTTCGAGTACGCTTCCACCGTTTGGGATCAAACGAAACACAAACAAACTAGACATGGTTTAGAAGGTGCTGCCAAATACATATGCAATGACTGGCAGTCCCTGGAACACTGCAGATACATGGCGAGGCTCACCATGATGTACAAAATACAAAACGGCTATGTAGACATCCCTGCCAGAACATACACCCAGCCAGCACGTACCCACTGTCTCATTGAACACTTGGCTGTTGGATGCAGAGGGCATCCGTTCCAAGTAATGGTCCAGCGTTCCCGAATACAAGCATATGCGCATTACTTCATAGTCACAATAGTTCTATGGAACAACCTATCTGCCGAAACAGTACAAACTCCCTCTCTATAAGTTTCCAAGCAGTACCTTGCCGGCATAAGTCAATACGAACACGTCAGCTAGTTCGAGATGGAACACGGTAGAACATGTTCTGAAATCGGCGGCGGAACTGACCATCGGTCGGACCGCCCCGGCGGCCAGACGAGGTGTCCCACACTGTGTTGAAATGGCGGCAATGTCAGAGGAACAACGCAAGTTGAAACTATGGCTACAGAACATTCCAAACGCCATCCGCCGGTGCGAACTGAAGCGCCAGCGCAACACAATCTTGCACGCTATGCGCTGAAAACCTCGCGATAACGCCTCAGCGAGACTAGACAGGCTAGCATCAGAAGTTGAACTTCTCCACGATGGCGCAAAAATGTTTCATGCCGTTCATGAGATGACGAGGAAACCTGCCGTCAAGCTAACGATCCACGACTACGCTGAACGCGTTATCTGTAACACAGCCGAACTGAACGCGCGAGTCACCGAACACTTCAGTCGCCAGTTTAGCGACGAAGCTATAGACGAACTGCCTGATTTCACCGGAAGACCATCACGACTGGCAGACCCAATCACAACAGAAGAAGTCAAGCGAGCGATCGGGAAATTGAACAGCGGCCGAGTCAGCGGGCAAGACGGCATACCAGCCGAATTTTTCAAATGCATGTCTGGCCTGCTAGCAGACACGATTTCCAGCATTTTCAACGATGCGCTGGAAAAACACGAACCGCTCGACCTAGGCAATAGGCAAAGGTGTACTCGTATTAATACAGAAGCGGGGCAAACCAATAGGTCCACTAACGAGTATGCGTCCGATAGTCTTACTATCAGTACTCCGAAATACCCTATCTCTCATCGTTCTATCGACGATCGCGCCGAAAGTTGACGACTACCTGTCGCCGTCGCAATCCGGATTCCGACGCGGACGCAGCACGGCCGACGTAGTCTTCGGGTAGCGTTGGCTCTGTGCTAAATCGCAGCGTCAGCACGTATCAATCGAATTCCTCGGCAACTACCTGAGTTGCGTCTTCGACACCATACGTCGCGAAAAGCTGCTTGATACGCTACAAACATTCCTCGGCGAGTCGGAACTGCGGATGATTCGCTTCCTACTCGCCGCCACGTCGCTCGAGCCGCGTCTCTCAACAGGCGATTGTCATTCATTCGCCACATCCATCGGGACGCTGCAAGGCGACAGGCTCAGCCCGGTGTTATTCATTGTGTACCTCGAAGCGGCACTCCGTGACCTTCGTTCGCGCCTCCCGACACGTCCACCAGCCGGCCACCCTACCGCTGGACGTCGAGTACGCTGACGACATGTCAGCTTTTCTCGTTCGTTCCTCGACGAGATCGAGCGCATCGCGTCAGCTTGCTTGGCGGAGTGGTCGCTGACGATCAACGCGTCGAAAACAAAACGAACAAGTATCAGCCGACACACTGACCGCATTCAGAGTGGCGTATGACACGCAAGCTTGGATCGCTCCTCGGTGAAGCCGAAGACGTCGCTCGCCGAAAGCAGCTGGCCAACGTCGCCTTCCGCAAGCTGTGGACACTGTGGTTTAGGCGATCACAAATCTCTCTACAGTTGCGGCTACGGCTATACGCACCCTTCGTTGTGCCCGTGCTGACGTACAACATGGTTACATGGGGACTCACGAAATCAGAACTAGATCATCTGGATGCGTACCACCGTCGTCATCTACGCCAGATCATCGGCATAGTTGGCCACATCGCATTTCCAACGAGGCACTATACCACCGTTGCCGATGCCGTCCCATCAGCGAAGCAAGATGGAGTCTATTCGGGCACGTGCTCCGTATGCCACCCGATGCACCCGCTCAGCAAGCGATCGACAACTATTTCGCCGTGGACCCATGTTACATTCATGGGTCGACCGCGAACGACTCTGCCGACAGCGTTGAGCGCGGACCTGCGACGCATAGGGCGTACGCTACGTTGCCGTGCCGATGTCGACGCTCTGCGCGCACTCGACCGTGAACAATGGCGACAGTTGGGGCTGGCCATTTCAAAATAAGAAAGCATCATAAGAATCCATGGAATTGACCTTTTTAAATTATTTATTTACATTTTTATTACTTTTTAGTGCAATTTCTACTGACTTTTTAACGATTTTTTTTATAATCATGTGGACATTTTAATTATACATGTATCTATTCATTTAAATATTTTAATTTATTTATATATCTATTTATTCTACTTCTACAAAGGAACTGTGATGGTACATTTAGTGCGGAATGGCACAAGCGAAACAGACGCGAACTTCACGTCTGCCACGCGAAAGTGCACATAATAATTAATAAATACCTTGCCGGCATTGTCACAGACAAAGTTTAAAAGATTTAGAGTGTGACCCCTGTTTTTAACCTGCACTTACACATGTTTTATTAGTATTTCTATCCAGCCCCATCTACGAAATCGTCATTAATGACGGTATTGAGTTAACGAAAGAAGAATAAGAATTCATGACCCTAGTCACGAATACTGGAATAGATTATATGATCGTTCTTGAAAGCACTGCACACAATGCAAGGGTTGCAAGAGTATTCCAACTACATAACGTATATGCTTGTTGAAAGACGATACTCAATCCTCGAGGTCATAAAAAACAATATCGTTCACACTACATGTGATACCACCCTAATACCACGAAGTCATAAATTAATCCACAGGTTATGCAACAAAAATCGCAATTGTGAACATTTTAGATAAAATCTTGGCAACAGTGCTTAACAACTTGAGAAACAACAATTACATACCATATATTATTGACAAGGTTATTGTTTATATTTTAATGTTATTGTTTAATTAAAGAAGTTCCGATTAAAATAGTTCAAACTCATAGTAAACCCTCACAGAATGTTAAAAATAATATTGAGCTATTTTAATCGGAATTTCTTTAATTAAATAATAACATTAAACTATTAACAATAAGAGAGTCAACAAAATATAATTGTATATAATTATTGTTTATCCAGTTGGTCAATGCGGTTGTTTTCTCCTGGACAACGTTATTACTGCTAGATTGGTGCATGACCTTGTGACAACACTCACCAATGTTCATGATCAGTTACGCCTAACTGCCATGTTGAGATACTCTGCAAATGGAGAACATGTGTGTATTGTCGTTATACATGTACATGGACTCGAAATCCATCGTCGACTATCTGTGAGAATCAGATTCAAAACAAATGACTTGTACCAGAGACACGAAGATGTTCCAATCAAGAAATGAGACACATAACAACTGATTTTGTACTTTCCTCAGCAGTTCATGGACATAACTGTCACACTAGTGATGTTGTGAATTGTATGTATGTAATAACACGGGAAAATGTCATAACAACAAAAACGTTGTTTGACTACAGAGGCAAGCTCACGTCAAGCAGCAGGCATTAAGATGATTTGAACTCTGATCTTCTCGTTCATAATATGATACACTAAGCTTCAGGTTCTGCTTTACTCTGTCCGATATATTGCTTTGGTGTAGGACAAGAACCATCTACCGAAGTGTGTCAGACTTGGGAAGACTTACTATGCACACAATTCTGTCCATAGAACTCAACATCGTACAACCATAGGATCTGAGTTGGGATCTGTTCAAACAGCTGAAATTCGACCAACGTGTGAACATCCTCCTACTTAGTGTCTACCCAACTGCTTGGAAATAACATAAACGACCCAAGTGCAGTCAAGCACGTGGTCCTTGGACCTACTTTTAATACTGAGGAAAATGCAAGTGACTATTGCACACTGCTATTTGCCCATAGCATTGCAACACATTCGGGGAATTTGAAAACTCTGCACAAACACATACAACATACCAACCAAGACATTTACTGCATACGTATCTAATGCTACATATCCAGTACATTGCATTACGTGAAGATGATCTATGTCACGTACCACTATTATAATTGATATCTTAATTTGTTTATAATGAATTGTAAATGAATAAATGTTCGGCAAAATTGCTCAATATCATATTAACGAAAAAACAGAGTGTTTTAGTTCATGTTCACAACAATAATTAGATACACTTTGGCACAGTATGTTAATATTTTAATACTAAATTGTATTTTGTTATTAATTATTTCATATTCTCCCTACAAATTGCCTAACACATACTAGAACATCACAGAAAAATGGCAACGATCGTCTGCATGTGCGCAATAATAAGTAGCTAAGAGTCTGTTAATATAACCATTCACTAATATATTTTAGAACATCGTTAGTGTTATCACTAAATTTATGTACTATAATTGCACTTGAAAGAACATAGTGGTCCGACAAGGAGGGTATCACCAGAGTATAGTATGACGTTGCCTTTATTGCTAGCAAGATTAATATAATTTATACAGAGAGTCAACAGTAGAGGTCCTAACATGGGACGCCAGTTGGAATAAATAATGTGTCAGATATTACGTCATCAAATAGGACAAACTGGCGTCCTTTGGCAAGGTAAGTCATTAACCTAGTTACGGAATATCATTTACGTCGTAGTGTTCATGCTTTTTAAATGAAATATAGTGATCTATAGTATCAATAGCTTTTGACAGATCCAAGTAAATTGCAATGGCAATTTGTCTGCATCTTAGTTTTGAAGAATAGTGTCAGTTAGTTCGCGAGTTGCAATATCCGTTTAATGTAATATCCTAAGCCGGTACTTACTGTTGTATAATAATTCGTGTGTAGTCAAATATTTGATCGACTTTTGGAAATTGACGGGAGTAATGAAATTGGTCTAAATTTTTTTAGCAATGTGTTGTTTTGTTATACAAAGGAATAACCTTGGCAATGTTTTGTGGAAATATACATGGGCTAAGAGATCGGTTAAAAATAAAGGACGACGGTTTAGCAATTAATACATAAATTGTTAGTAACATTGTTGAAATTCAATCATGACCTGCACTTCTCATTGGGAAAATTACATGATGATTTGTATTACAGTATTTTCAATTACTGGTCAGTAAGTAAACGTTGAGAGATGTTTTGTAAATAACTATTACATTTTTGTGTGGATTTGTGTGGGGAATTGTTTGCGCCAGATTAATACCAATATTCACAAAGACTTCATTGAACTCATGTGCAATCTGCTTGGTACATTGCTATAAATAATATATTTATATGAAAGTGATTTGGAAATTTAAATTGTGCGTAGTTTTTAATGATAAGTTTTTTGATGGTGTCCCATGTTTTCCTAGTATTTGATTTGAATTGGTCAAATAGGTTTCTATAGTAGATCTTTGTGGCATTACTGATGGTTTTATTTAGAATAGTTTGTATACACAAAGATTTATTGACATGTCATTGTAAGAATAAAAATGTTGTGGAGTGTTTTAGTTTCCAATACAGTTTTCTTTATATTTAATAAACTTAATAATTCCAGCTGATATCCAACTGGATTTGTTAAGTTCACTCTTGTTGCAACGAATTGTTTCAATTGGAAAATGAGTTTTATAAAGATGAGTAAGTATACCTTCAAATATTTTATAATTAATATTTGGATCTGCAACAAAATCTTCATTTAATTTCCCAATAATACATAAATGATTGACAGATTCACAGTGATTTAAGATAGACTTTTCATTGTTTGTCTTAATTTTTACATTTTTAGGGGTACAAGATTGTAATATGTCAACACGTATGAAGTATGGTAGATGATATGAAATAGTACTCATAACTATACCTGCTGTACAAACTCATAATTATATATTTTAGATCGTACATTATATCTGATCGATGAATGTACAGTTATTCATTGAAAAACTGGTCGGTATAGTGATCTTCGGATAAAAAAACATTTGTTCTATATATATACACATATATATATATATGTGTGTGTGTGTGTGTGTGTGTGTGTGTGTTTGTGTGTGTGTGTGTGTGTGTGTGTGTGTGTGTGTGTGTGTATCAGACCTGGGGCCGATGTACTCGGTAGTCATGTACTTGTATACTCAAGTACATTTTTGAAGTATTCGTACTCGTATTCGTACTCGTACTCATGAAACCTATGGGACATGGACTTGTACTCGTACGCGTACTCATACTCATTGTACTCCGAAAAGGGAAAATAAATATATTTGGTTATAAAATTTAACTTTCCTGAAATATTTAAATGTTCAACTATTTTTCAAATACTTTGTTATTTCTGATAGAATACCACCTTACCATCCCTACACATAGTACATCCTCATTCTCTGATAACCATGACTATGATACCCAAACATGGCAACAGGCAGCATCTTTTCCCAGTCAGAAACACCCTGTTTAGTAAACAATAATTGTAAGCTAGCAGTTCAGGCCATAAACCTGTTTGTTTAATTAAGCCACCAGGATGTCCATAAAGAGTCAAATCTCAGTTAAGCCACCAGTTAGACAGGAAATGCCTTTGATGTAGTCTGGAGACCATGCCACGTGTCACTGCTAACTGATAAGAACAAGAATTTCCAGTCTTCCTCTGTAGAAGTATGGTGGCTCAAGTCAGACTACCTCCTAAACTAGTATAATCCCATGCCAGCAGCCTGGCTAAAAATTCCAAAGGGGATGCTGAGCCTGTTATGTGGACATGTGCTAACCCTCTCAACAACTAGTAGGCGACGATCAGAAAAATATAAATTGCAAACTTATAACATCAGCAGATTGCTGATTGTAGAGGTGAACGAATACATCAGTCAGTCACGTACATATCATCACAGTGACCCACTGCAGTTCTGAGTTTTCTAACTCTGGCTCAGTTGGTCCCTCACCATCTCAGCATTTCAGCCTCATCAGTCCCAGTTGAAAGGGTATTTAGCATAGCCAAGAAAGTATTCTGCCCTGAACAGTGCAGCCTGAAAGACTCAACCTGTGACTCATGTTCATTCGGTGCAATGGCAAATAGATAATAAGATCATACGATGCCACTGAAATGAATGCCAATGAAGTGAATTTCAGTGTTGATGAAATATATTTTTTGTTTGTTTTCCTCATAAAAAGTTGATCAACTGCCATTGCATATTCACTTGTGCTGAGTTAATCTATAAAATAGATTAACTAATAATTTTAAAATACATTATTATTTAATATTTATATATGTTTAATGTACTCGTACTTTTACTCGTACTCGTGAGAATGTACTCGTGCTTGTACTCGTACTCAGCTTTTAGCAATATACTCGTACTCGTACTTATCCATCATCAAAGTACTCGTACTCGTACTTGTACTCATGAAAATGTATTCGGCCCTAGGTCTGGTATGTGTGTGTGTGTATATATATATATATATATGTATATATATATATATATATATATATACATATATATATATATATATAGATATATGTGTGTGTGTGTGTGTGTGTGTGTGTGTGTGTGTGTGTGTGTGTGTGCCTTTCGTAGCATCATTATCACCACCAATCGGTTCATGAACTATGTCGAAAATGAATAAGAAAAGTACATGTCCTACACATTTTGGTTCGATGTTGTACAAAGCTATTTGTAAAACATTGTTCTTTTTATGTTCACATATAGATAGACACTCGGTCGACGCAATGAGCAACCAAACACAAGAAATCCATTTGACCGAGTCCGAATCCGTTACATATAGCACAGGTGACGTTGCGCGTGACAATTATTTGCCGTAGCGCTCCTCTGCGGTTTGACTTGGCGTCTCAATGTTCGATTTGCCCCAGCTGCCTCCAAAAAGGAGACTCCTCGATATGCATATCGCGTGGAACGACTGGAAGCAACAACGTGTTATTCTCGAGCACCTCACCACGAATCAAAGTATTGGCGCATGGTCATGTAATCCGCTTTCTTGTAATGTCGGATAATGTAGTTGTGCGTGATCTGTTGGACCATGTCGATGAGGTGTTATTCGATCCTTGTAAAATCCGAATAGAAAGCGTCAAATGTCCAGCGGGTGTGCTGCTTATGTTGACGTCACACGGTAGACAGAATGTCTTGTGCAACAGTATGTAGTTGATTCTTTAGCCAAACCACCAACTGAAAACTGGACCGAGTAACATCCGATGCATCACGAGGTGAAGCGTTTCAGACTTAATTAAATCGTGGATTGCTACGGATTAAGCAAAGTAGAATTTACTACTTGTGTACGATGCCAAACACTTAGTCACAAACATAAATACGCTGAGAGGGTAAACAAATAGTCAAACTAGGAATGTGGGTGATACAGTTTGGTTTTCTTTAAATATAAATGCACACATAATTAAATTAATAACATAGTGATTATTATGGCAATCATCTTGTTAACATTGTAATTTGTCTAAATACAATTGTGCATAGCCACGTGGCTAACGCCAAGCAACAAACTAATATCAAAATTAGCCTTACATAGAGTTGTAACGTAATAACTTAATTATACATTCAAATTACATGCAATAAACATAATTGTGAAATTGCCGATATATTTACAGTTTGTAGTAATTATAGGCCAGCATTGGATTATTATATTGTTACAATCAGTAACATGTGAATTTGCCCATATATTTACAGTTTGTAGTAATGATAGGCCAGCATTGGATTATTATTTTTTTTGTTACAATCAGTAGCATTAATCTGCAATAAATGCAGCGATCTGTTGGGTAGACAGTCGCACTTTCTAAGTTTATGTGCCCAACATTTGCCTAAACGGAGAAGCAGGTTTTTGAGACGACCCCACGCCAACACAAGTGCTATGCCATTAGCATGGAAGCTACCTATAACCTACACGTGTATACAACTAGGTGGGGAGAGGAGGCGTGGAGTAAACGCAATTACCCAAGCTTCGAAACAGCAAAAACAGTGAACCTGTGTTATTCCGACTGAGTTCGTTTCTCAAAACACTACGCCACCACACCCTATTAGCATTTTTCAGAACATTATCGTCAAAACTACCTTTCTATACGGACACTGACTGGGACACTGCCAGGGTACTTTCTTCCTCAGTGGTTCTTTTTCGTCCCAAATTGAGACAATTGAGTCAATGAAATTTGGCTTAACACAGGTTTCAAAAGAGAAAAGTGGCCGGTTTAGGGTGTTTTGCTATATATAAAAGTGCATATATTTGCATTTATATATTTCAAATTGTACAAATGTTCTTAGATGGTTGCAACATAAATATAGTCATGCACACAGGAATATCCTCTACTCAGAAAATGAGTTATTATCTCTTGGACACAACTACCTAAAGAAGATTATCTGCCAAACATAACACGGTACTTACGCTTTCTCAATGTCCGTCGTTCGGCTGAGCGCGCTATCAGTCTCAGCGGCTTACGGCGGCGACGGCAGCCTCGTCGTCACTGGCGGCAGATATATCAATGCTATGGTGCCGTTACAACTCTCTTACGGACAATAGTATATGTCGTCGCTGCCGGGGTTTCACAAAGGAGATCGGCTAGGCACCAATCGTTTTGCGACATGAGGCGAAATGTTCTATGTTGTATCTTTCCTAGGCGCTACTCACAAATACACGTTGCCGGTTTCTTCTGCTTAAAAATATTGCTGTTCCATGTATTTTCTTTGTCACATCAAAACAAACTACCTAAATCACGCTACTTTATGGATACAGAGTACAGATGATGTAGACACTGCAAGGTTACACCGCGACAACTCAGCACGACGTCCGCGTCTCTCGCTACTAATCGTACAAGGTGCACTTTCCTCGGAACAGCGGCAGAGAGAGCCGATGGAGCGCCATCATCGCTAGAACATCCGTCAGCGGCTCAGTAGCAATTACGTGTGGCGTCCCGAATAGAGCTGTCCGCAGACATTGACCACTGTTCCTACCGGTCGATCCTCCGGCATTATTGAGCTGGTAAATGCATGAAGCAAGAATTTATATGCTGCCCTTTCTGATTTAATATCTTCAAAACACATAATGCAGCAACAGCCGATAGATGGTTACCATAATTCGATACGGTTTCCGGTCTTGCTGACATAATATATCGTGTTTTTCTCCGCACCACTACCCTGCCAATCAAGTAGGAATGGTGGAGAGGCATATTTAGTTTCAACAATGTTCAAAGAAAACGTCGTTCATTCATTCAAAGCTTTGAGGCAATATGTATTGATGGAATGTATTATCTATATGTGCTAATTGATTCCACAAACACAAATAAAAGCGGTATCAGTTATTGATGGATTATTATGTCACTATACTGAAATTAAGGATCGATATGTGTATCGAAATCTATTCAAGACCAAAGTCAACATTTAACACATTGCTACCAGTACGAAACGTTATCTCAACCGTCCTACTTGAGGATCTTTCAGAGTCTGACTTTATCGTACAACTTAAATCTACACTATGAGAGCTAGTTAATATGAACTATGTAACATTGTGTATACTTTATGCGAAACATGCCTTAAAACATGTAAACGATTGTAGATCATCGTCACTGATGTCATTAGACATAGTACAAGCAAAACGTCATCGCTGATATATACAAATAATTTAGGGATTAACTCTTTCTTCTTGAGATCAGTACTTTCTCACTAAACAATTACATGATGTTGTAGGAAAACAAATTATACCAATTTTATTTCAATTAATTATGAAAACACCAGCAAATGTGGAAATTCATAAATGCCACGCGTTAGGGAAATAACAATAAAACCCATTGCCTGATCCTTCACATATAAAATTGCTCATATTCAATCAAGTGTTGTCATTAATTAAGACGATTATGAATTTTCAGATCCACCAGTTGTTTTGGAAATACACTACAGTGTTGAACAACTAAGGACGTTCGAATCATCATGGTCGCTAGGGGGCGTGGCATAATGTTTACTTTCAAAATTTATCCTTCGTCTAATATTCGATTATAGTATACTAATTATTTTGAATAGATTACTTTTAACATTACATACATTTGTATAGCGCTACAAAACCAAGAATTCAACCATAAGCTAAGTATATTTAAACTGTAAGCATATTTTAACAAGTTTTGGCCTTGTCATATTCAACTTAATAAAACCGGCGTTATGATTATCGCTCACTTTCGCCGGTCGGCAATGCTTAGTTTTTAGCCTGCCATATCTTCATGTTTGTCATAATAGAAACTTACTGCCAATCCCCCGCTCTACGCTAACATTTAAATTAGTAATAATTGTATTACTAGCAGGAGATGTAAGTCTCAATGCTGGACCAGCTGTTAGACGAAACATTCGGGTGGCCACTACAAACGTTCGATCTGTACGAGATAAGACAGCCTCACTTTTTGATTTATTAATTTCAAAGAAAAAAGACATTCAGGCTGTAACTGATACCTGGCTCAGACCACATGATACACCTGCATACACTGCTGACGTTTCCCCTTCTGGTTACACCTCTCACCATCGACCACGTTTAGTCGGCCGTGGAGGTGGTGTTGGCTTTCTGATATCACAGCAATTCAAAATTATATTACATTTAAACTCTGAATACTCCAGTTTTGAGTCCAAATGTGCTGAAATTTAATTCTTTGTGATTTTAATCTACATTTGCATATACTTTTTACAACTACAACTACGTTTTATGATATTCTGGCATCCTTTAATTTGAAACAAAATGTTACCTTTTCGACACATGTACATAGCCATTGACCTCCTGATAACCCGTTCAACTTGTAATAATATCCAAGCACCTGCTGTTTCAGATGGTTATCAGACCACGTTACTGCCATTGCAAATGTTAACGTTTCTATAACCCCATTAGAGTCGAAACACAATGTGTCTTACAGAACCATTTACAGGATTGACAATATAGTTTTAATGGCTGATATCTTTAAATCCGACCTTCATCGTCATCATTGTGCAGCCGTAGTGTCCCGTTGTTGGGCAAATGCCTCAGCATGTCGTTTCCAAATCTGCCTGTCTTGCGCTATCCTCTGCCAGATGGTGCCCTTCCAGTACTCGTCTAGTTCGTCTCTCCACCGTCTCGCTGGTCTTCCTCTATATCGTTTCCCTTCGTAAGGTCTACAGGTTGTGAAACGCGATGTCCATCGGTTATCTCGTAGTGCGACCTTATCCTAGATAATAAAATACCTATCTGACTTATATAAACAGTACTGACAAGTACTCAATGCATTACAAACATGCACCTATAAAATCAAAATGTGTGTCAGAAAGGCCAGCGGGTTCATGGATGACTTCCGAAGTTATACTATCTATAAGGCGTCGTCGTTATTTAGAGCGTGTATGGCGCAAATTGCGCTCGCCATTAGACAGGTCGCGCTGTTCTACGCAATGTCACCTCTGTAACAGACAAATGGCCAAAGCTAAATCAGATTATTATACAAATATGGTCATAAATAAGTATGATAACCCGTGTCAGTTATGGAACTGCATCAATAACATTCTACGTAGACGGCCTATTCCATCGCTACCTAATTATGTGTCAATTAAGTCTCTATGTGATTGGTTCTCTAGTCACTTTAAGAATAAAATCTGTATTATTCATTCTGCTTTCCCACGTCATAATTTAAGCAATCTCAGTGTGGACTTTCCACAAATAAATTATCTACTTGTATCATTTGAACCTGCAACAGTTGATGTAGCTAACAAAATAATTATGTCCTCCCCATATAAATCTTGTGCACTTGATCCACTTCCAACAATACTGCTAAAAGCATGTCTCGACACACTAATTGGACATATAACAGATATTATAAATGCATCACTTTGCTCTGGCTGTTTTCCTGATGATTTAAAATACGCCCATGTCACACCACTTCTTAAGAAGTTATCTCTGCCTAAACAAGACCTAAACAGTTATATACCTATTTCTAACCTCAGCTGTATTTCCTAAATATTAGAAAAGGTTATAGCAAGTCGTCTAATATCTCACATTAGCATAAATGTCTTAACTAATGTGTCACAATCAGCATATAGACAGTTTGATTCAACAGAGACTGCCCTCTTGAAGGTTCATAATGACATTAACTTGAACATTAATAATGGTAAAGTGACTACACTTACCTTACTAGATCTCTCTGCTGATTTTGACATGATTGATCACAGCATTCTCATTGAACGCTTATTAAATTGGTACGGCATATATGGCACAGCTCTAAGCTGGTTTTCTTCATATCTAACTGATAGATACCAGACAATAAAAAATGGGAACTGCTTTTCAGCTGCTCTGCCAACTTTATTTGCTGTTCCCCAGTGTTCTGTTTTTGGGCCTTTGTTTTTTATTCTTTACACCACGCCACTAAGCTCTGTTATACAAAGACATAACTTGGATCATCAGCATAAAAATGATACTCAGATCTACAGTTCGTTGGCTACCCCGGATACGAATCGCTTACTTAACCAACTTAGTGATTGCCTTCAAAATATCTGCCACTGGATTACTGACAGCAAGTTGAAATTAAATGCAAATAAAACTGAATTGATCATTATTGGTACTCCAATGCTGCGTAGTAATCTGGATGATTTTTTCCTACGCGTATTTTGAATCAGTATATCACGCCAGCAACCTCGGTGCGGAATCTAGGAGTGATTTTTGATAGTAACTTCAATTTCCGACAACACATATATCAAACATGTCGCTGCTGGTTTTGTTATATTCGTGATCTTCGCCGTATTCGCCGGTATATGTCATTTTCTTTTGCTAAACCTATTGCAACAACGCTTGTTAGCAGCAGATTTGACTATTGCAATTCCCTCCTTTATAATATCGCTAACAAGGATATCACAAAACTTCAGCATGTTCGAAATTGTCTAGCAAGAGTAGTTACAAGATCTCTTCGCTTTTCTCGCTCTGTACCACTTTTGAATTTTTTCATTGGCTTCCTGTACGATATCGTATAATATTTAAGATGTGTACCATTACATACCAGGCACTGTCCCGTAAGTAATCATCTTATTAGCATTCATTGCTTACTCCTATAAGAAAACCTATCCAGCTTCGATCCAGTTCTGACCTACTTTTTTTTCCTAGAGTCAACACTACCATTGGAACTATAGCTTTTTCTGTTGCTGCACCAACTGTTTGGAATATACTCCCACTTAGTTGAAAATATTACAAAATTCTGTCGTCGTTTAAATTCGTATCTTTACAACCTTGCTTACCCACCTTAGATCCCTAGCGCCTTCACCGTTGACAACTGGAATACTGCTTATGTGTTTTGTGAATGACCAATCCTTTTGTTTTGATGCGCCTCTGAGCTTGGTTTCCAAGGATTTAGGCGGAATAGAAGTTATCTTATTATTATTGTTATTAACAGTCGTATCACCATTAGTCAGTCATCCTTGGACAAAAATGTGTACTTATATGTGTGTATGTGTGACCGAGGTGCAGTAGCCGAGTGGTTAGAGTGCCGGAATGTCGACCGAAGGGACCGGGGACGAATCTTGGCGCCGGTTGGGCGGTGGTTCGGTACTGGTTCGGCCGCCGTGTCGAAACTTGGGCAATTTCGTTCACCCTATGTTGACCCTCTTCCAACATGCATCTTCCAGCGTGGAAGGGTATGCCAACAACACCAGCATGCAGAGTATAATGAAGCCAAGACTCCCAGTCTCCAGCAGCATCGAAGGAGTATATCACCAAGGAGGCGGTTCGGGTCAACTAGTGCTACGTGCAGGGAGTGCTAAGAATCTATGGCTCAGGAAGAGCCACCGAGAGAAGGTAAGTAGACTGAAGATAGCAACATATAACGTAAGAACATTACTAAAAGATGATCAGATACAAGACCTGGAGGAAGAACGTAGGGAAACCTAGTTGATATGGGATGTGATCGAGATCGGATAACTCAGAAGAACAGAGGAATGCTTCACTACTTTGCAAAGCGGTCACCTACTATGCCATTCCACGACGAACGACGGCCACGCAGGACTAGTCTTTCTCATAAACAACAAATGGAAAGACAATATAGTGAGGGTTAAAAACATCAGCTCCAAAGTAGCAGAACTTGTTATATGGACAACGAAGCGCGACAAACTAAAGATAGTAGAAGTATATGCACCAACGACATCATACTCAGAAGAAGACACAAACAACTTTTACAACGACGTGGGTGAGACCTGAGAAAAGCCAACCCACTACACGTACTACATAGTGATTGGGATACTTTAATACGCAAGTAGGGAAACGAACAAACATTTCGTAAACGGCAACTGGCAAATTTTGCCTAGTTGTAAGAAACGAAAGAGGCGACATCTTGGTAGAACGGGCAACATCAAGAAAGTACAAAATCACGAATACCATGTTTCAGAAGACAACACGGAGGAGATGGACGTGGAAAAGCCCAAATGGAGAAAAAGAAGAACAAAATTTACTTCATCCTGAAAAACAGGCCAGGCATGGCCACTGATGTAACTGTCATCAACCATGTCAACATCGGAAGTGACCACATAATGGTAATGAGCAACATCAAACTAGACGTCAAGCTGAAAGGTAGAGAAGTTGATCAACAAGAGACCACCAAGTGTAGATACCTCACAAATAGGAATAACAACATCAAATTCCAACTCGAACTGCGAAATCGATTCGAGAAACTACATGAACTACGCGACATCGACACCATGAGCGAAAACATTAATGAGATGATCCAACTAAGTGCAACAAGTGAACACAAAGTAATCAACGGGGATGTAATGACGAGAATATCATCACCGACACGAGCACTGATGAAGAAACGACGAGAAATGGTGAATAACGTCGACTGTAAAAAAGCAAATAGAGTAAGCTAAATATGCAAGACCATCAAAAAGAAAGCGAAGGAGGACATCAAGAGATCATACGATAAACGATTATGCCATCAAAGAGCCTGAAGAAAGCCAGAAGAACACAGGCACTAGGCCGATATAGACTGATTACACTCCGAGATAAGCAGGGTAGATAAATACAAGACCAAAATATGATCATGGAACGAATAGAGGAATTCTACACCGAGCTATACGTTAGTGAATAGAGTACCATAATACACACCGACCCGAAAGAGGTACCAGAAATAACGCCAATGGAGATGGAAGAAGCACTAAGGCACATGGAGATTGGGAAGACATCAGGCAACGACCACGTAAACATTAAAACATTAAAAGCAGGAGAAGATATCATCTCGAAGATACTGAGTTAAGCTGTGAACTAAATGCTTACCAGAAAGACGAATACCCACCGCATGGAAGAACGCAAAGATGGTGATAATCTTTAAGAAGGAAAAAAGACATAAGGAACTACAGACCGATGTGTCTGTTATCAAACATCTACAAATTACTCACGAAGATATTAACGAATAGGCTAGAGAAGACACTCGACGAAAACGAACCACGAGAGCAAGCAGGATTCAGAAGCAGGTACTCAACTGCAGACCACACACACACGTCTTAAGCCAACTGAAAGAGAAGTGCTAAGAATATAATATCCGGCTCTGCATCACTTTCGTCAACTACGAGAAGGCTTTCGACTCGGTGCAATCTCAAGCAATACTGACCTCCCTTCAAGAACAGTGGATAGAAGACGTATACATCGAACTCCTGAAAGACATCTACACCAACAGCTCGGTGATAGTCAACCTATACAAAAAGAGCAACAATATCAACATCAAGAGAGGAATACGACAGGATGACACCATATCGGCCAAGCTGTTTACGGCAACACTCGAAAGCATATTCCGAAGGTTGACCTGTGATATCAGAGGCTTGAGGATAGACGGAGAATATATAAATCATCCTCGCTTCGTCGACGACATAATAACATGTGCTACTACACCACAAGAACTACAAAAAATGCTGCAGTAGCTGGTTGATGAAAGTAAAAAAAAGGTCAGAAGATGAACATTTCGAACACAAAAGTGATGCTAGAAAATAACACACCGATATATATATATATCAATACCACGCAGATAGAGAACGTTGAAAGCTACGTCTATCTGGGACAGCGATACAGTATAAGAGACAAAAACAAGACAAGGAGATTCAAATAAAAATCACCGCCGGCTGGACAGCATTCGCCAAACACAACGATATTGTCAAGGGTAATTTTGGAACCTGCTTGACGAGACAAGTCTACAACTCATGCGTACTTCCAGCGATATCAAACGGTGCGGAAACATGGGCACTCACCATCCAACGAAAGAACAAGCTAGCAGCCGCACAAACAAATATGGAAAGAAATATGTTAAACATCACGTATCGGGAGAGAAAACTAAACATTTTGGTGAGAGAGAAAACAAAGGTCATATATGTGACAGAACAAGTCAGAAGACAGAAGTGGTCCCCGCATATCGCTCCACTCAAGTATATAAAACTGCCTCTGTTTTTCAGTTTCTTCCTCTCCAGGTGTATTTCCAGCTCTTTGTTTTACTGCACAACAGATAGTATATCCGTCATCCTTAGATTTACTTTCACTCCCTGTGTGTTGAACATATGTTTTCTATATGTAAGTTATTTTTGCCGGTTTGCTTCATTGTCCGCTGCAACTGCCAGATCTTCTGCATACAGTAGCTTCCGGGGAATATCCCACGTATCAGTCTTTCTGCTTATCGGTTTCACCGCTGCTATAAACAATAGTGAGCTTAGCGCGCTTCCCTGTTTCAGGCCAATCTTCACTTTGAACTCTTCTGAAACTGATGGTCCACACACCACCCTGCATATCGTTTCGTCATACGTCCCTTCCACCATCCTGGTCTCTGCCTCTGGGACTCCCACCCATCTCAGTGTCGCCATCGCCATCGCCATCTCTCTTGGTACGGTGTAATATGCTCTTCCAGGTCTATAAATCCAACGTCCATACCCTACTTCCCTCCAATTTGTTTTCCACCAGCTATCTCAAGGCAAACATCTTATCAGTTGTCCCTCTTCCTGTTCTGAAACCCTGTTGTTCTTCACCCCCGGCCCTTTCCACTACCGCTCTTATTCTTCCATACAGGATTCTTTCCAGCATTTTTCATCACGCTACATAATTGTTATCATGTTACGCTATCACACGCTACTACCCTGCACATGGTCTATTATTTATGCACCACTGCACAATGTATTATATCAATACGTTTATTTAAACAAGGGAATTTAAGCAAGGATGCTTCATCCCATTGACATTAGTCATATGTGTGGTGTATTATAATGCTTATGGTTACCATCACAATTCATTAATGCATTCATGTATATGTTTTGTATGCTGCGCAGTGATACATATAAAGAGCATCGTTTCCGAATTATGAACAATTACATTTCATTAATGTACAATTACCGGTCTTTAAATATGAAGAGATCGTAGCATCATAGGGCGCTGTAACGTACAGTATTATTACTCCAAGTCAACAAGTGATGCTTGTTTGCGAAAACGTATCCCTTTTGTCAAGATGAAAATGCTTGTTAAGCATGGAGGCTACCCATATGAAATCATACCTTCCAGTATTAGTGCTATCATACGATGCTCATATTAACCCTTAATATAATCTGTCAAATTTCCGGGCTAGTAGAATGGTTCGATGCTGGTTTCGCCAAGTTTTTGTGCAAATGTGTTATTGCTGCATATTACATTGGCAAGACACTTTGCGTTATTCACAAAATAATAATCAACTGAGCATTCATCACGTTTTAGTTCGAAGTTTCTTGATCAACAAGATGCGTTTTTGGCAAATGACCGGATCAGATGATACTCTTGAAAACATTTGAAATCTACTCTGTCTTCGATTGCAGCCCACACGTATCTGTAGAAGTAATATGAGGCATCAAGTGGCACCTGTCTAGAACAATCCGACCATATTATTGAGCGCTCGCATGTTCTTTAAGAAATTCTTAGTAGTATATGTATTTATGTGTGAAATGTTCGTTGCTGAACATGATGAATGGATCTGAAGTTAGTCTGTAGATTGATTTGTGAGTACTGTGGTGATAACTGTCACTAAAATGTGTATATTCACTGTTAAACTTCTAATATAGTAAGTAACGTGTATACATTGTACTGCCACCTAGCGGATATGTTCATGCTTTTGTTGCGTCTCGTGTGGTGCTGCCATCTAGTTTAGACACTATGACCAGCTTTATATCAGTAGAGTGGGGCAGGCATATCAACAATGTCTCTGACTGTGACAACGCTATTTTCCAGTGTAAGCTCGGTAACGCTGAGTCATTTCGTTCGTCTTACGTTAGCCAATAATAAGGTCATTAACTAAACCAACAGTACATTATTGATCTTATCTAGTTGTCAGTGTTGTTATGTTTACTTTACAGTGAAACCTTCGATAAAATACAAAGGTAGGGTTTACCACTACTTTCTTCCTCCAAGCATTTGCAGAGTATCTGAAAATGTTGCTATTAATTCAATTGTACTAGGAAATAGCAAATATCATTTGTTATTATTACAATGACATATCAGTCATGTTTGTTACACAAAACAGTATCTGAAGGACGATTAGTTAACCAAGGTTAAGGTGTATATGAAGGCAACACACACAAATTAGAATTTGAACTGGAACTCAAATCATCACTTAACACAACCAATCAGTGCTTAGAATACTCCTCCAAAGGGCAGAACACAAAAACAACACCACGATGTCCAGCAGAAGACAACATTCCATAGGATTGCCGTGGGTTAAAGAGATACTAATGAGTTTAATATGCGATTTTTATTAGAATACACATCGGAATTAGGTGGCATGGGTTATTATTCCTAACTGAGATTAAGATATATTTAGACTTTACAATATACCTGCATGCCACGCATTAGTGCTCGTCCTGGGGGAAATATGCCTCAAAGAAGAAAATGTCAGTTACATAAAACTAAGCTATATTGTTAGTTACCTGAAATATATTTAATGTTTATTGTCACCTATACATACCAGTAAATATTATGTTGGCGCGATCAATGAATTGTGGTCCGCAGCTCTCAGGTAGTTCGCGGGATGGTCCCAATGGACAACGAAATCATTACGGCAGGTGGCGACACTAATAGACAGTTTGAATTTACATGACGTGCGCAGCAAATAGCGAAATTATTATACGTGTACTACTTTTTACGACGTCTCAGTGTGTGAAATGCAACAAAGGGAGGGTAAAAACTGATAGTATCCTCTGTACAGCATGTACACGAAAGAACGGTCTCACACAAGCGCAGAGATCTAATTACAATGACGTTGTTATTCTGGTGAATTAGCCACTAATGTATGCCCAGTATTACAGAGACTGTGCCAGCAGAGACAGCATCGTAAAAGTGATGGCGGCATTTTATAACAATGATACACTGGGTGACGCGAAATGTATGTAGTGGTCACAATTTGAAGATTCTAACATTTTAGAACCTATGCAAGCGAGACAAACATCGTGTAATAGAACCGACAGAGAGGCTGTGAGTGATGACATTCTGAGAGGTCTTGGAAGCCTAATGGAGAATGGTATTAAAGTGCAGTGTGTTGCACGGGACAGGAAGCTCATTCCAAAAAGTCACCCGGAGGGAGTAAATGAGTTAAGTCTCGCCGAGAAACTGGCAGACCTTGAGGGTAAACTTAAAGTGTTCGTGGACACTCCTGATGGCATTAAATATGACGCCGCAAATAACAGCCAGACGATCTCCGCGTTGGAAACTGATTCTAAATTACACAGGCAATTGATCCAGCAGGTGTTGGTTAAAACCAATGGTCATAATGCGAAGTACCCATCACTGGCAGAGGTTGTTGCTGCTGGCTCCAGTACTCAACTACAACAGAAAACAGGTGGCGCCAACCGTGACTGGGCGCCGGATGGCAACGCCAGTGAACAGGGTAAACAACAGCAGGAAGCGGACCGTAAGTCGCTGCCAACCACTGTATCGCCGCGTATCGACGCCACAACGATCGACAGCACGACGCAGCAGTTACATGCTACCTTTGTGATACCAGCAGACCAGAGACGAAAGTAGAAAAACAGCTGCAGAAAGAAAACCGTAGTAAGCAAACGGGGAACACACAGAAGCGAGGAACCATCGTTGGCCAGGGGATCGACGCTGCAGGAGTTACCATGGTGTCCCCTCCCGATAGAGACTTATTTATCGGACGGGGTCAGTGAGGTCGGTGATTACATCACACGAAAAGGAATGAAATACCGTAAGCTAACAAAAGCCAGCAATGACAATGCAAAACTGAACTCCTTCAAATTAGCAATCTCTGTGGATGACATAAACAAAGTAAAGGACCCTCTATTCTGGCCAAGGGCTGGAATGTGAGGAGACGTACAGAATTCGTACAACTAAGATGGCCGAAGCCATTAGTGAAAATAGAAACCGGGACTTGTGGTCTGAGGTACGCCGGATAAAGGGCAGAAATAAATTCTTGCCTTCAAGTATTGATAGGTGATGAAGGAATAGCACAATTTTTTCCCGATAAATATATTCACCTCTACAACAGTGTGTCATATGATGTTGATGACATGAGTGCTATAAATACGGAAATAAACAAGCAGATTAAAGACAATATTGCGTATGACATTTCAGTTGATGAGGTTATCGAAGGTATCCAGCAACTGAAGCTGGGTACGTCAGATGGTGAAGGGGGTCTAAATTTTGATCATATTATACATGGTCCGAAAATACTCTTTGTGCTGTTAGCATTAAATTTGAACAGTATGTTGATACATGGTTTTAGCCCCGACTCATTGGTAGTGGGAACTATGGTTCCTATACCAAAAGACAAGATACAATTAGTATGTACATCCAACCATTTTAGAGCTATTACTCTTGGCAGTATTTTTTCCAAACTATTTGATGTTGTTGTATTATCTAAGGAACAAAGTGTGCTTGCAACATCGCATTTGCAATTTAGATTTAAACCAAATATGTCCACTACTCACTGCACAATAGACAATCAGTTATTATAATGCAAATGGCAGTACTGTGTATGCACTCATGATAGATGAAAGCAAAGCATTCGCCAGGGTCAATTATTGTAAGCTTTTTAGAGTACTTCTAAAACGTAAGGTATCACCTTTGGTATTAAGACTGCTGTTGTATATGTATACTAAACAAAAACTTCAAGTAAGATGGGGCTCTAGTATGTCATCTCAGTTTACCGCATGTAACGGAGTCAAACAGGGAGCAATCCTTTCTCCTATTCTTTTCTCCATATACATGGATGGATTGTTTGAACAGTTAGAAAAAAAGTGGAGTGGGATGCCATATGGGCAACCACTATATGGGTTGCGTCGAATACGCAGATGATCTCACTTTGCTAACGCCCACAAGATCTGGACTCAAGGTTTTAATCGATATATGCGAAAACTATGCAGACGAATACTGTGTTAATTTTAGAGGTCGTAGCTGTAAACCCGACAACAGAACTGTGTCTTTAATGATACCGAGTTGGACAGTGCCCAAGATGTTGTACATTTGGACCATCATATATCCGTTGTTAAAGGGATTCTTTTTGAATTGTAATAATAATAATACATAACTTCTTACGCGCCAATCTCCTCAGACAATCCGAGCTCAGTGGCGCACCAAAACCAAAGGATTGAGCATTCTCGTACTCGTGTGATAGGCGGAAGTCGTCAACAAATGAATGGATGTGCTAGGAAGCTAGGGAGGATAGGCAATATTAAAAAGATAGGTTTTTAGGTGACGACGAAAAGTAACAATATTTTCTGCTGATTTAACACTAACGGGAAGCGAATTCCATATAGTTGGCGCGGCAACTGAAAAAGCGCGAGTTCCAGCCTTTGTCTTAACTCTAGGAACAGATAGCAACTTCGAACAAGACGACCGAAGTTGTCTGGCTTGTCTAGCTGGTGTGAGCATTGAGTGTAAATAACTAGGTTGTTTGGATGAAAGAGCTTGGTAGGTGATTGTGCAGATCTTAAACATAATGCGATATCGCACGGGGTGGCTCAGTGATTTTAGTGGCATTGAGCGGGAGAATCGAGGAGATTGTGTGATTACCCTTGCTAAACAATTTTGGATGCGTTGTAGTTTTGCAATATCCTTGATAGCAATGTTATGAAGGAGGGAATTGCAATAATCTAATCTGCTGCTAACAAGAGCTGTTGCGATAGTCTTAGCGACAGAAAGCGACATATGTCGGCGAATGCGGCGAAGATCACGGATATGATAAAACAGCAACGGCACGTTTGGGATATGTGTTGTCTGAAATTGAAGTCGCAATCAAAGGTCACTCCTAGATTCCGTACTGATGCTGCTGGTGTGATATTTTGACTCAGGATGCATGTTGGAAAAACGTCATTAAGTTTACCTCGCCGCACTGGAGTACCAATGATGAGGAATTCAGTTTTGTCTGCATTTAACTTTAATTTGCTATCGGTCATCCATGAAGAAACATCTTGGAGACAATCGTTGAGTCGGTTTAGAGAGTGACTTGTACCGGGCGTGGCTAAGGAAATGTAGATATGTGTGTCATCTGCATAAAGATGATGATCCAAGTTATGACTTTGGATTACAGAGCTGAGTGGCGTAGTGTAGAGAGTGAAAAGCAAAGGCCCAAGAACGGAACCTTGGGGGATGCCACATGAAGTGGGGAGTGAGGTTGAAAAGTAATTATCTATCTTTATACATTGATGTCTATTGGTTAGATATGAAGAAAACCAGTTCAGAGCTGTGCCAGATATGCCATACCACATAGATAAACGTTTGACAAGAGTGTTGTGATCAATGGTATCAAAGGCGGCAGACAGATCAAGCAAGGTAAGTGCAGTTACTTTCCCTTTATCAATGTTTAATATAACATCATTGTGTACTTTTAGGAAAACAGTCTCTGTAGAATGAAATTGTTTGTATGCTGATTGAAGCACACTGGATAAACCAGTTGAGCTGATATGACACCTTAGACGGCTTGCTACGACTTTCTCAAGTATCTTAGAAATAAAGCTAAGATTAGAAATATGCCTATAATTTTTGAAATCATCTTTAGGCAGAGAAGTCTTTTTGAGAACAGGATTTATATGTGCGTGTTTAAAATCATCTGGGAATTTACCCGAACTCAGTGATAAATTTATGATATTCGTTATTGTACCAAGTAAAGAGTCAAGACATGCTTTTAGTAGTATGGTTGGTATTGGATCGAGATCGCATGACTTATTTGGGGAGGACATTATTATTTTCCTCACTTCATCAACTGTGGCTGGCTCAAACAATACAAGTGGAGAATATTCTTGTGGGGAGTCCACATTTACAGAACTTAAAGTCTGACATGGAAAAGCAGAACGTATAAAACTTATTTTATCTTTGAAATGACTAGAAAACGAGTCACACAGAGGTTTGACTGACACATGACTAGGTTGAGATGGAGGCGGCCGTCTGTGTAAAATATCATTTATGCAGTTCCATAGCTGACGTGGGTTATCAGAGTTACTCGAGACCATGTTTGTGTAATAATTTGATTTAGCTTTGGCCATTTGTCTGTTACAGTAGTGACACTGTTTAGAATATCGTGATCTGTCCAAAGGCGAGCGTGATTTGCGCCATACACGTTCAAGATAGCGCCGGCGCTTTTTAGATTGTAGAATTTCAGGAGTCATCCATGGAGCATGTGGCTTTTGGGACACAGATTTAGATCTCAGGGGTGCATGTTTATTAAGTAAATCTTTGAGTACTTGACAGTACTGTCGACACAGATCTGACAGATGTTCTTTGGGGTTACTGATGAGGTCGGATTTAAGGATGTCTGTCAATAATGCAGCAATGTCAATCTTATGGATCGGTCGGTAAAACACATTGTATTTTGACTCTACGGGAATTCTAGGAACTTTGAGATCAGCAATGACAGTGTGGTGGTCTGATAAACCATCAGAAGCAGTAGGTGTCCTAATATTGTTACAATCTGAACGGGTGATTAAGAGATCGAGCCAGTGGCCATGTATGTGTGTTGAGAAGGTAACATGTTGTTTCATGTCATAGGATGCCAGAATGTCATTAAATGTACTTGTTGTTGATGAAGGTGAGTCCAGGTGAAAATTTAAATCACCGAGTATATAAAATTCTGAATAAATAGTTGCCAGATTTTCAAGTAGATCCTGGAATTCTTCAAAGAAATGGGCCGGGTGTCCTGGAGGGCGATAATTGCACACAAAATAAGCAGAGAAAGATTAATCAGAAATATCGGCACATATGGCCTCAGAGCTGGAGTAATCAGGGTTTGAATGCAAATTAAGTTTGAACTATTTTGAGACGAGAAATCCAACACCACCACCTCGCCCAACTGAACGTGGGCGATGATGGAAGGTGAAACTGGAAGGAGAAATGTCAGCAATGCATGCAGCTGTGTCATGTGGTCTGAGCCAGGTTTCAGTGACTGCAATGATGTCTATTGTCTTGGAAATTAATAAATCGGTAAGCGAGGCTGTTTTGTCTCGAATAGATCGAACGTTAGTGGTGGCTACTCAAATATTGCGCCTAATAGCAGGTCCAGGATTAAGACTTACATCTCCTGCTAGTAGTAAAATAATTGCCAATTTAAACGTTGGCTTAGAGCGGGGGATTGGCAGTAACTTTCTATTAAAGCAAAGATTAAGGCATGGCAAACTGTGAAGATGTGACAAGGAATTTTGTGTTCTTATGTACTTAGAAACTGTTAAAATGACAGCCGACTGTTGGGGACTAAGTGGCTTGCACAGCGTAAATTCGTGACCTCTTGAAGCAGCAGAACAGGATAAAAATAAAACACACAATAAAAATGCTGGTGACATTGTCTTTCCTCAAAATGGTGAAGAATAAAATGATAATGTCTCATAAAAATAATAAATAATTGAAAATAATAACATATTCTAAAACTGTATAATTGTACTAAAAATAATGTAAATTTCTATATTATTAAATAGTGGGTTGGCGATAATCAATGGCAATATTACAGGTCGTATGATTGTTCGCGCTCAGCAGGCCTGTGCAAAGTAACAAGACTTTAGTGCCCGTGCAAAGAAAAGTCAGAGGTCTTCACCCCCAGGGCGATTTTGGGTATAAAAGAAGGTCTTGTTGAAAAGGCCTGTTAGTATATAGTTTATAAGGGGACTGCCCCTGCCTTAGTATGTTGTGTACGTAAGCCTGCTAGCGCGAAAATCAAACCGACCTGTATTATCGCCCAAATAATTTAAGTACAAGATTTAACAGCGTTGGTGGTGACAATTTATAAAATGTTTGTTTAGGCAAACAGTGCCATACGTTGACACTAATTCTACACTAATGTCACAGACAAACCTGAACGTTAAATTGCAAAAATTATTTTGAATCACACAGTGACAAAATAAAGAAGTACCACCTTACGCCACCTAGCAACCAACTCCAACTCTTTGTATGCAATTATTAGGTAATCCTGATAATATGATTATTTCATGTAATTCTATGCCTTTATTTTATTAGAATGGTGTTTTATTAATCACTAATGACCCTGACAATATATCGACAAAATAACTCAGCGTACGCGGAGTTTCTACTTTGGGCCACCTTCACGATCCATATAAGGCATGCTCATGAATATTCGGGACTGTCCGTCAGACTTCGATTAGCAACGCCTTGATGCAAGAAATACGTCATCAACATGTGTGTACAGCTGTATATGAATTAGTCACCGGCATGCGAATGAGCCGTGACCGATACAATTATCAAAATGAAACGTGGACCAGCTAATGTTTATGTCACAGATTCAGCAAAGAAAAGAAGGAAAATATATGGAATAAACGGAGAATGAACATAGCAACAGTTCATTACAGACGGATTGATTTAAAAGAAAACACCACCTCTCCATGCACGAAGCTGTCGATGGCGACGCCGATGTCATATTGAATGATTAGCATTGTTTTTGTTGGAATATAAAAATTACGGTACTATCATGTTCCTTTTTCACTAGGTACATCTGGCTGTACATTTTGAAGTGAAGTTTTAATTAAACGTTTAGAAAACAGAAACTTACTGAAGCCGAGAAACATTCAATAATGAAACCATTTTATTTGCACCATAAATCCAGCTGCTATTTCCATAAGCAGCGCCAATAGACTATCTATTGTGATATGCGTCTATGGTTGGTTGTTCGTGACCCTGTTGTACCGGGTCACGCGCCACCCCGGGAGCCCGGTTATCGCTCGGATTGTTTTAATTGTGACTGTGTGTTGGTCGATATTAAATGTTCAAGTTACACGTTCCTGCTAGTGTATGTTTGTACGATTGAATGTGCGATTCTTATCACCGTAATGGCGAGGTGGCAGCGATTCTAACGAACTCACGTAAGGTACCGAACTTTGTACAATAAACTGAATTGCATTGACATTCTAGCCAACTAATAGGAACGTTCAGCATTTCTTAAGCTCACACCTTCCCGAACAAGGTCGTTGTTACATGGCCAAGATTCGTCAAGTCACTGACGTCCACGAAGAGGTCTACGAACATGAGAACAGCTACGAGCTCCAACAACACGAGGTCGATGACGAGCCAACAGTAGGCCTCGCAACTGCTCAGCGTATCGACGTACGTCAGTCGCCTTATCTGGACAAGTTTTGTGGTCATCACACGGTTCGAGTCACTATCGACAGCGGAGCAACAGGCAACATGATTCGCCATTCCACTGCGCTGAGACTAGTTTGTAAAATCAAGAGCTCATCTCAATCCGCACCCAAGCTGATGAGTCGTCTCCTCTAACGATAGTTGGCGAGACTACCCTGTGCCTCACACGCAAAAACAACAAGTTCTCGTTCTGTGGGCTAGTTGTGCAGAACTAGGATGTCGAAGTGTTAGGCGGGGCTCCATTTATGGAAGCCAACGATGTTGCCATCCGTCCTGCTAAGCGAATCATCACGGTGTCCGATGGCACAACGTACACGTATGGTACAACAGATGCAGCTCTAAACCGACAGGCAGTCAGATGTGCTCACGTTCTGCGAGCGCCTCCTACCAGTACTACGGTTTGGCCTGACGAGTTCGTAGAAGTAAATCTGCCCGCAAACATGTTTGTTGCAGATACCACATTCGCTTTGGAACCACGTTTTGACACCACGGGCAACGAATTCATGCGAGACAATGATGTGTGGCCCCAATCGTCGTTCATTACCAGCGTCGATGGTGTGCTACGTGCAACTTGACCAACACCATTCGCTTGCTCAAACGAAACGAACACTTTGATCAGTGTTTGTACCTGACGTCGTCACGAACATTCCCGTACGCTCTGACGTCATACATCAGGCCGTAGACGTACGATCACGCAGCTCCAACGCTACATCCATCAAACATTCTGTCGCTGTCGAAATCGATTCGGGTCTAATGCTATCTTCCGATGAATGGGCATCATTACGCTCAATCATTGAAGAGTACGACGATGTTTTCGACCCTAACTACGCCAGCTATAATGGTCACGTTGGACCATTCGAGGTGGTCGTAAACATGGGCCCAGTTCAACCCCCTCTACGGAAAGAGGGGGTTGAACCACATTACGCTCGAAATCAGCTCGTTGAGCTACAGAGCAAATACGAAGAACTTGAGACGATGGGTGTATTCGTCCGACCTGAGGAAGTTCCAGTGAACGTCGAGTACCTCAATCCGTCGTTCCTAGTGAAGAACTGAAGCGGTGGACACAAATTGGTCATTCACAGACGTGGGACGTTACAGCAAACCACAACCGTCCTTAATGCCTGACGTCGACAGCACTTTGCGTAAAATCGCCCAGTGAAAGCACATCTTGACAACAGATATGTCGAATGCCTTCTACCAAATACCGCTCTTCCACGACTCAGTGAAGTACTGCGGTTTGGTCACTCCGTTTCGCGGCGTGCGTGTGTACGCTCGTTCTGCAATGGGGATGCCCGGGTTCGAGACTGCACTCGAGGAACTGCTATGCCGTGTACTAGGTGATCTGCTCGAAGAAGGCGTCGTCGCCAAACTTGCAGACGACATCTACTGCGGCGGCAACATCATTGCTGAACTCCAACAAAACGTCAGAAGGCTATTACAGTACTTTGCCCACAGTGGTTTGCGATTATCCGCCACTAAGACAACGCTGTGTCCGACAACAACTACCATATTTGGGTGGGTATGGAACCTAGGCTCCATTCAGGCTAGCCCACACCGCATCGCTACGCTAGCCAGCTGTAACGCCCCCGTAACTGTGAAAGCCATGCGGGCATTCGTTGCAGCATAAAAATGCTAGCGCGTGTACTACACGGATGTTCCGCCTTGCTCGCACCGTTCGACAACATAACGGGCGGGCGCCAGTCTTGCGAACGCATCGTTTGGACCGACTCGTTACGGGAAACCTTCAAACATGCACAGGAGAGTCTACTCGCGAACAAGACTATCACGTTGCCTCGACCAACCGACGAGTTATGGCTGGTGTCCGATGGCTCTGTCAAACTGTGTGGCTTTGGGGCTACATTTTACGTGATGCGTGATGGCAAGTTAAATCTAGCCGGTTTCTTCAGTGCGAAATTACGTGGGCGACAAATCACGTGGCTACCTTGTGAGATAGAGGCGCTATCCTTCGCAGCCGCAGTGAAGAATTTCAGCCCATTCATCATACAGTCGAATCACACCACGTCTGTCCTCACTGACAATAAGCCTTGTGTACAAGCTCATGAAAAGCTGCGTCGTGGCGAGTTCTCTGCGAGTCTGCGAGTCTCCACGTTTTTGTTAGTTGTCAGTCGCTATCAAGCAACTGTCCGACATCTCGCCGGTTCAGCGAATGTACCATCAGACTTTGCTAGTCGCAAAGCGCCGAAATGTCTCGAACATACGTGTCAAGTCTGCACCTTCATCAGGCAAATGGAGGAGGCTGTTGTCCTGCAACGCGTCACTACTAACGACGTGACATCTGGGAAGGCTCGACTTCCGTTCACCAGTAGATCTGCGTGGCTCGCTATCCAAGCTGAATGCCCAGATCTACGACGCACACATTCTCACCTTACACAAGGTACGCGACCATCTAAGAAAAAACGAATGCGAAAGACGTCAAGCGATATCTAAACGTTGCATCTATCGCCCGCGACGTAACGATCCACTCAGCCCAGCACGAGAGTGCATCATTGTTCCTCGTAGGTTCTTGACGGACTAGTAACAGCTCTCTACATTCAACTGGAACATCCGTCACCCTACCAGCTGAAACAGGTCATACATCGCTATCTGTACGCGTTCGACCTAGACAAGGCAATCGAGATAGCGTCACGTAGCTGCCACCAGTGTGCTTCGCTGCTCAGCACTCCACCCATGACTATTCCTCAGGCTACAAGCGACCCTCCAGATGTGATAGGAATTTCCTATGCATTGGATGTCATCAAACGCGAGAAACAACTGATCTTGGTCCTACGCGAGTGTGTAACGTCATACACTGTGTCGTGTTTCATCGATGACGAACGTCGCGACACACTGCGGGACTCTTTGATCAAATTGTGCATCGGCAGTAGTATATAGGTGCTGCACAGTATCCATCATTAATTAAAGATCAAAGGAGATCAAAGTGTTTTGCGGCACAAGATCAAAGCAAAAGGGTTCGGAGCAAACATTACTAATACAAAATATTGTTAAGATTAATGATTTTTTTATTAAGATTAATGACCTATGAAACCTGATACCTCAATGAGGCTTAATGACCCGGTAGAGTGCTGCCTCTTGCGGTTAAATATTCATACACTTTATTTCGGTGCTGCCCTCTTGTGGTTATGTTATGTATAATGCGTAGACACTAGAGCCTCTAGCGGTGGTATTATTCAGTCACGAACCTCTAGTGAAGGACGTACTTTAGTATTATGTGTAAGTTTATGAAACCTCGTGGTTATGTGTAAGGTTATATTGACGTAAACAAAGCGTTGCCTCTGGGGGTGGAACTAGGTGTATTTGAAATCACTAGCCGGGGGAAAGCAGCCGGTTTATTATACACCGTGGGTTAGTACCTTAATATTATTGTTTGTCCACTAGGCGGGTAACTGTTTTCATTTTAACAAACCCGTAGTCGATGGTGCATTCCTCAGCAAGCCGCATCGATGACTTTTTTGTGGGCGTCGGTGACCGTGAGACGGAACGTTAGGCTAAAAATAATGACTGACGCTAGTCGGGGAAAAGCAGGCATTTTAATTATTCGTGTCGTTGGACTAAATGGGAGTAGACTGTTTTCTGCTAAGCGTGCTGTGGTATTAAGCTGAAAGTTGGATTTATAGAACCTTCTCGGACTAGACTGGAAAGAATAGGCGGTGTGTAGTCGGAATATTCCGGCGAGGACTATATTGTGAATAAACGAAGGAGACGGTAAGTCATATATATTTTATTTCGATGCTCGTCGCGCCGATCGACCTCTTTATTAGGCCCTACAAGCAATCATAGGCGTTGGGTTAATACACGCTCTTATAGTCATTAGGTATGTAAAACTGACGTCGTATGTTTACGAGGAAGGAATGTCCCTCCTATGGGTGGGTTGTCGGTCGTGGTGAACGGAGACGGCATAGCGTACCGAGTGAGTTCTTTTTTTGCGCTATCCAATTCGAACTGGAGAGTTTCGTAATCCACGTCTGAAGTCATTGTGTTCGTTTATTGAAATGCCGGTTGTTGTTTACGACGCGCGCTGTACGCCTATGATGGCTCGATGGCACGTAAGGCTGTCACGTAGGCCTGTAGCGAACGGATTGAAAAATATTAAAACCCCGCAAATAAAGCCCTAAATGTATAAAATAAGCGGTCTATATTATGAAGTAGCGACTACAGAATCTTATGGTAAACTTATTTTAGAAAATAACACTCTAGAAAAGGTAACGTGATCAAGTTTGTCCACAGGTATTGAAAATGTCGAAAGATGTTCACAAAAGTCGATATTCATAAATCGATAATGGCTGCATTACATTACATACAAAATTTTGGGGGGTGAAGATGATAACCTCATTCTATATACCCATGTCAGTGCCAGCCAGCAATACCCCTTGGCTGATCGGTTTGCGAAACTCTAAATTTAAACTCAACCTATGAAATCGGTCACTATATCAGTGGTTGGCGGCAGGTCAGGTGGTCATAATAAAACTAATTTCAACCAACTGTGGCTTATGTTACATGCAATGTTTAAGAAGTAGAAGCAATTATTCGAATACATAATTCCGTTCAGCTGCTCATGCTAATGAGTGTTTGTACAACTAAATGTGTCATTAACAGAAACAAATACATGTGATTTCATAGATCCAATTGCAAAATCATCAGAAGAAATTATTTTAGTTTAATCAGGGGCAGCAAACGGCAGTGGTGGACAAGGTGATTACAGCTGAATTTGAAACCTGATGGCGACGAAAGACCAACATTGTTGGAGTAAGTTGCATCATTTGGCCTCGGTTTATACTTTTCATTAGCGTTTCTTTTCCCAAAGTCGACTGCACAATCAGTAACACTGCTGGCGTTTGGTAACTTGCTAAAATAATCACCTGATGCGGAAATAACGCAACTACGATGGGATAGCATGTAACTATGTCTGTAACCCGAGCATGTAAGTTTGTCCATGTCCCTCATCAGTCATGGTCGCTAGGTGGCACTACCTATCCTAACCCGATGTAAACAGCCGCCATTTATATTTTCCGCGTCCAGCAAGTTTCCTATTCGACGGTCATACGGAATATTTAGCTGCGTGTGATAAAATGCTACCTTATTGTCTTATTTTGTTTTATTCCATCACAACACCTAACTAGCATGTACACTGGGTAAATTAATTCACATAATCACAGCTAATCCAATGGAACTGCTTCATTTAACATGGACTAGTCCGATCATTGAAACTACACGTCCGGAACGAGCATACTGGCCTTATTTCGCAGCCTGCAGTCGCAGTTTATTTATGGTTGTCTAACCCAAGTACCTCTGCAGAAAGGGAGATGGTTTTTAGTGTACCCAAAATTAGCTGTGATTTTCATTTCTGTGTGCTGCATTCTGTAGTCTGCAGACCTGACTAATGGAGGTAAATATGTATGTGGATGGATGCATTAAACTTAATTGAGTAATAAATACACAGACTATTTTAAAGTTGTGACAGTGTCACGTTGACGTAGTCAGTGAACCGTTTCAATAACGTGTTGAGCTCGGAAGGAAAATCCATCATTAAACAGAATCGATTGTTAAATTTAGAGAGCTTTTTCAAAATGCAAGAAGCCACCGCCCTATCACTGAGGAGACTATTTCCATGACACACTGGCAAAAAATGTCCTGGTAATTAGCTCATAACAATGTTAGTGAAATGTCCCCCTGTTCGTAGAAGTGAAAACTGGTATGTTACATCTTCTAGAAATGAACCCGAGGGCAAAAGAAGAGGAGCAAAAGGAAAGACAGAAGATCCTGGAGAAGTTCACAAATGGGCCATTTGAAGACATTGTAGCCCGTTCTGAAGCCAAGGTTTGTACAGCTTGCCATTGCAGTTTTGGGGCATTTTGTGTTTGCCCAAATAGGTTTGAAGCAACTGTTGGTAGTGTTCACAATAAATACATTTTCATGTATTTCAATTAGTTGTTCTAATCTAAAAACTTATATTTCAAATAGTATAACAAATTATGTGACAATGTTGGAGGGCTGGGCAGTTTGCAGAATGCGGTGCAGTTGAATAGCAAAATATCACACTGTATTCGTGTGGTGGTGGAGTCCCGGGCAGTCGATTGAAGGGACAGTGTTTTGATTCCACCTGCAGCTATTTCCAAACTTAGACAATTTCATTAACCTCACATTGCCTTTTCACTCTGAAGAGATATTTAAAGCATTTGATTCCTTCTACCTGGTGCCAGGGGAAGTAAAGGATCCCACAAAGAGAAGTTAATGTGTAACCTCGTGGACTCAGAGTGGTGGTCTCTATCTCTAACACGGGTTTGATTGATCTTGTTCCGCGTGACCAGAGTTGCTTCTTGTTCTTGGTCGGGCATGTGAGAAGCACCGAGCAGGCAGTGTATATGATGCAATGTCATCACTGGCTCCCTACAGGGGTCTATGACAGTATGTAGTCATTCGAGAACGACTAAGTTTAATATATTGCTGCATTTTTATTAATAATAATAATAATAATAAGATAACTTCTATTGCGCCTAAATCCTTGGAAACCAAGCTCAGAGGCGCATCAAAACAAAAGGGTTGGTCAATCTCAAAGTCCATAAGTAGTTTTCCAGTTGTCAACAGATGGGTCAAGGCGCTAGGGAGCTAAGGTGGATAAGCAAGGTTGTAAAGATACGTTTTTAAATGAGACGGAATTTTGTAATATTTTCAACTGATCTAACACTAAGAGGAAGCATATTCCAAAGAGTTGGTGCAGCAACAGAAAAAGCCCTAGTTCCAATGTTAGTGTTGGCTCTAGGAACAAAAAGTAGGTCAGAACTAGATGATCGAAGCTGGATAGATTTTCTTACAGGAGTAAGCAATAAATGCAAATAAGATGGTTGCTTATTGGACAGTGCCTGATATGTAATGGTACAGATCTTAAAAATTATACGATATCGTACAGGAAGCCAATGTAAAGACTTCAAAAGTGGCACAGAGCGAGAAAAACGAGGAGATCTTGTAACTACTCTTGCTAGACAATTTTGGACACGCTGAAGTTTTGTGATATCCTTGCTAGCGATATTATAAAGGAGGGAATTGCAATAGTCAATTCTGCTGCTAACAAGCGCTGTTGCAATAGTCTTAGCAACAGAAAATGACATATACCGGCGAATACGGCGAAGATCACGAATATGATAAAAACAGCAGCGACATGTTTGAGATATATGTTGTCGGAAATTGAAGTTTCTATCAAAGATTACTCCTAGATTACGCACCGAGGTTGCTGGCGTGATGTACTGATTCAAAATACGCGTAGGGAAAAAACCATCCAGTTTACAACGCTGCATTCGAGTACCAATAATGATCAATTCAGTTTTATTTGCATTTAATTTCAACTTGCTGTCAGTCATCCAATGGAAGATATCTTGAAGGCAATCACTAAGTTGGTTAAGGGAGCGATTTGTATCCGGGGTAGCCAACGAAATGTAAATCTGAGTGTCATCAGCATAAAGATGATGATCTAAGTTATGTTTTTGTATAACAGAGCTTAGTGGCGTGGTGTAAAGAGTAAAAAGCAAAGGCCCAAGAACAGAACCCTGGGGAACACCAAATAAAGCCGGCAGTGCAGCTGAAAAGCAGTTCCCAATCTTTATAGTTTGGTATCTACCAGTTAGATACGAAGAAAACCAGCTTAGAGCTGTGCCAGATATGCCGTACCACTTTAATAGGCGTTCAATGAGAATGCTGTGATCAATCGTGTCAAACGCGGCAGAGAGATCTAGTAAGGTAAGTGCAGTCACTTTACCATTATTAATGTTCAAGGTAATGTCATTATGAACCTTTAAAAGGGCAGTCTCTGTTGAATGAAACTGCTTATATGCTGATTGTGACACATTAGTTAACACATTTGTGCTAATGTGAGACCTTAGACGACTTGCTACAACCTTTTCTAGTATTTTGGAAATGAAGCTGAGATTAGAAATAGGTCTATAACTGTTTAGGTCTTGCTTAGGCAGAGATGACTTCTTAAGAAGTGGTGTGACATGGGCGTATTTAAAATCATCAGGAAAACAGCCAGAGCAAAGTGATGCATTTATAATATTTGTTATAGGTCCAATTAGTGTATCGAGACATGCTTTTAGCAGCATTGTTGGAAATGGATCAAGTGCACAAGATTTATTTGGGGAGGACATAATTATGTTCCTAACTTCATCAACTGTTGCAGGTTCAAATGATACAAGTTGAGAATTTACTTGTGGAAAGTCCACACTGACATTACTTATATTATGATGTGGGAAAGCAGAACGAATGATACTGATTTTATTCTTGAAGTGACTAGAGAACGAATCACATAGAGACTTAATTGACATATGATCAGGTAACGATGGAGTAGGCCGTCTGTGTAGAATGTTATTGATGCAGTTCCATAACTGACGCGGATTATCAGACTTATTTATGACCATATCTGTAAAATAATCTGATTTAGCTTTAGCCATTTGTCTGTTACAGAGGTGACATTGCTTAGAATAACGCGATCTATCTAATGGCGAGCGTGATTTGCACCATACACGCTCTAAATAACGACGACGCCTTTTAGATAGTATAATTTCAGAAGTCATCCATGAAGCCGGTGGCCTTTCTGACACCCATTTGGATTTTATAGGTGCATGTTTGTCAAGTAGTGCATTGAGTACTTGACAGTACTGTTTATATAAGTCAGATAGATGTTTTTTTGGATCTGTGATAAGGTCAGATATAAGGATATCAGCCATTAAAGCTGTAATGCCAATCCTATGAATGGCTCTGTAAGACACATTGTATTTCGATTGTAAAAGGGCTATAGAACCATTAATATTGGCAATGACAGTATGGTGGTCTGATAACCCATCTGAAACAGTAGGTGATTGGATATTATTACAAGTTGAACGGGTTATCAAGAGGTCAAGCCAATGGCCATGTATATGTGTCGAAAAGGTAACATGTTGTTTCAAATCAAATGATGCCAGAATATCATCAAACGTAGTTGTAGTTGAAGAAGGTATATCCAAATGTAGATTAAAATCACCAAGAATGTAAAATTCTGAGTGAATGACTGCCAGATTTTCCAACATATCCTGAAAGTCTTCAAAGAAATTTGCAGGATGTCCTGGAGGGCGATAGATACAAAAAAAGTGTGCGGAGAAAGAAGAATCTGAAATTTCAGCAAAGATGGACTCAAAACTAGAGTATTCAGGGTTAGAATGTAATTTAACTTTGAACTGCTGTGATATAAAAAAGCCAACACCACCTCCACGGCCGACTAAACGTGGTCGATGGTGAAAGGTGTAACCAGAAGGGGAAACGTCAGCAATGCATGCATGTGTATCATGTGGTCTAAGCCAGGTCTCAGTTACAGCTAGAATGTTTATTTTCTTTGAAATTAATAAATCACAAAGTGAGGCTGTCTTATCTCGTACAGATCGAACATTTGTAGTGGCCACCCGAATGTTTCGTCTAACAGATGGCCCAGGATTGAGACTTACATCTCCTGCTAGTAATAAAATTATTGCTAATTTCAATGTAGGCGTAGAGCGGGGGATTGGCAGTAACTTTCTATTATAACAAACATGAAGACATGGCAGACTATGCAAAATTGAAATAGAATGATGAATTTTAGTGTGATTAGGAAAAAGCACATTAAAATGATTATATCTCAATGGTTTGCATAAAACAAAATCGATGTCCCTTACAACAACAGAACAAGACAAGCAGAAAACACCAAATAGGAATAATGGTGACATAATTATGTTAGATTATTATCATATTTAGTAGAAAATAATAGACCAAAACCATATCATTTTATATCATATAGATAATAAATAGTAAAGAATGTTAAACCCAGAGCTAAGGCTAAGGCTACGGCGTAACTACCGTTAGTAAAAACTAAATTATATTTACAAGATCAGTAGAGTCTCAATTTTAACAATAAAGCCTACTTTATTTAATTAGAAAATGTTGAACCGGGGTCAACTCCGGTAACTAAATTGAGACTTACAGGCCTATTAAGGGAGGAAGAACTATTTATATTTATTATAATTCACTCAGTCAGCCGTAGCCTTAGTCTTAGATAGGCAGAAACTGACTGTAGTATCAATCACTCAATGCCATTAACTGCACCATGATTCCTTTTTAAATACCGTATTTATTGTAATAATATAAAATGCCAATAGTAGTATAAAAGGTCAATTGAAAAAACTCACAGGCAGCATGTTTTGTAACTTCATAATTTAACAGTATAATTGGTACGGTATATTCAATCCGTGCTTCTTTTGTTCACCCAGCTGTAGGTATGAACACGAGGCTGTAGATAATGGAACGAGTGTCTTTGCACAGTTATTGCGGCATGGCTGAAAGCTTCACGAATAAGTCAAGTTGGTGTTCAAATGAACACTTTTGCCAGGGCGCTTTGAGTAGTCCAACAGACTCAAAATCACTATACAAGAACTTACCTTTCCCTAAAGCACACCTCTACCACCTGATACATGTACATGCTGTCATAGTTTTCAGTCGGAGAAGTTCGCCAACAAACTGAATGAGATTCTTGATAAGATCGCACAGCCGCCACAGGGCACTGAGGTGCCATCGAAGGAAGGACTGACAATGTCGATTCATAATATCCAGTTTCCTGAACTGTTCATCTATTAGGACGACATATCAGTGTTCTAATGATACTGGTCAGCATTTGATTTCGTGTGGGGCAAATGACCATTGTCTCAAATGTGTTATAACTGCTGGTGACAATTACTTATATGTCTGGCTGATGACATGAAGTATGTCACATTAAATTAATGCACAGTCACTACCTGGTATTACTGCCCAATGTTACTTCATAAACGTAATATATAAAAATATAGAAAATATATTATGACAGTATTCATATACTGAAAGTTCTCAGGAGAGTACTAGTAGTTGAAATAATGAAAATGCTCTCCATATCTGCCGCTGTATAGCATTAGTTGGATGAACGAGTAAGTGTAAAAACAGTAGTGTATTTTCCTGAAAATATGGCTTGCCGTATTCTATAATTGACCACAATAATTTACACATATGTGTGTGTCTCCAGTTTAAAGTGACACAATGTCAGTGATGTCTGACCTGACTAATACCAAGTCACCAAAGTAGCATGCTGGTCCATATAATTCAGAGTTTTACGTAAGGGGGAGACACCTGAGGTAACATGACATTAATTTTGTGCGGTATCATACATTTGTGTTTAGTGATGACACTTTCGGCCGATATATTTTAGAGACACTGTTTCATAGTTGTGTTGTGGTAACAAATTAATGGGCATATTGTTGATAGTTTGTGTCTTGCTAGCCAAAGGTATACTGGAATAGTGCCACTGACGTCCGCTGCTCAATTTAGAACTACCGGAGCATGTTGTGTTCGAATACAGAATCGTTAATTGTACAAAAACTTATATACTTTTTATTGTCATATCGTGATGTATAGTATAAATTATATTAATTCTAACATCTTGGAGCGCAGTGGTCAAGCGATAGAGAGCTGGACTGTCAGTCGAGGGGACAGTGGTTCGAATCCACCCACTGACCATCGATTCTAAACATGGGCAATTTCATTCACCCCACTTTTTCTGTGTTTTTGAAGAGAGACTGTAAACAGTGGGTCTCGTCTACCTGGTGTCTATGGCTGTCCCACACAACAAAATGGAAAACACCTGTCTTGGACTCACCGAGTTAATGGTCTTGATCTACAAAACCCAAATTGGTGCTGCATTAACTGCAGACAAACGTTTGAAAAACAGTTGTTCTAATAAAGGAGTATGAGCTATGAGAACCTTCTAGATGTATAGCGGCGCTACCATAATGACTGTATTCAGGCACCAAAATTTTTTTAAATTATCAGCTCAAACGAACCATTGTTTTAGGATGTCAAAAAACATAATGTCCGAATACACATTGGTTGCTCCTCTACACATTTTAGTATGCCACAATCGTCTACACCATAATGCACATTGGTTGCTCTTCCGGATTTTTTTATGTCACAATCACCGAATCTCGCAGTTGACCAAGCTGTCTGAAAACATACAATAAGAAAAGTAATTATTTTTGTTGAATTTATAGGTTGAGTTTACATTCAGAGTTTCGCAAAGCGATCAGCCAATGGGGTATTGCTGGCTAGCACTGACATAGGTATATAGAATGAGGTTATCATCTTCACCCCCCAAAATTGTGTACGTAATGTATTGTAGCCATTATCGGTTTATGAATATCGACTTTTGTGAACATCTTTCGACATTTTCAATACCTGTGGACAAACTTGATCACGTTACCTTTTCTAGAGTGTTATTTTCTAAAATAAGTTTGCATTAAGATTCTGTAGTCGCTACTTCATAATATAGACCGCTTATTTTATACATTTAGGGCTTTATTTGCGGGGTTTTAATATTGCGCAATCCGTTCGCTACAGGCCTACGTGACAGCCTACGTGCTCGATGGCACGCACTCATAGGCCTACAGCGTGCGTCGTAAACAACCGGCATTTCGATAACCGAACATAATGACTTCAGACGTGGATTACGAAACTCTCCAGTTCGAATTGGATAGCGCGAAAAAAAGAACTCACTCGGTACGCTACCCTCAACACACTATTTTTTCGTTTTAACATTCACTCACTACTAACTAAAACACCGCTTTAACCAAAAAAGGTTCTATGTTTGCAGGGTCTACTATTTGACTTCTAAAGGTCTTCCCCTCGACTAGACTGGTTTGGTAGACCGCCCGTAGCCTGGACGGATACAGATGACGCGCCGACTCCCGTCACCGATTCGCGAGGCCGCGGTATACTGATAACGGATCTCGCGTTATCGCCTCGCGCGCTTGGCCGCGCCGCTCTCCCCCAACAGCCGCCGCCGCCGCCGCCGCCGCCGCCGGTATCATCATCATCACCACGGGTGCAGCTGGGGGATTACTTTGGGCCAGTTTCTCAGTACATGAGTAAATGAGAACACAAAATTCCTTGTCACATCTTCACAGTTTGCCATGTCTTAATCTTTCCTTTAATAGAAAGTTACTGCCAATCCCCCGCTCTAAGCCAACGTTTAAATTGGCAATTATTTTACTACTAGCAGGAGATGTAAGTCTTAATCCTGGACATGCTATCAGACGCAATATTCGAGTAGCCACCACTAACGTTCGCTCTATCCGAGACAAAACAGCCTCGCTTACCGATTTATTAACTTCCAAGACAATAGACATCCTTTCAGTCACTGAGACCAGGCTCAGACCACATGACACAGCTGCATGCATTGCTGACATTTCTCATTCCAGTTTCACCTTCCATCATCGCCCACGTTCTGTTGGGCGAGGTGGTGGTGTTGGATTTCTCGTCTCAAAACAGTTCAAAGTTAATTTGCATTCAAACCCTGATTACTCCAGCTTTGAGGCCATCTGTGCCGAAATTTCCGATTCATCTTTTGCTGCTTACTTTGTGTGCATTGATCGCCCTCAAAGATACCCTGCCCATTTCTTTGAAGAATTCCAGGATCTACTTGAAATTTTTGCAAATATTTATTCAGAATTTTATATACTCGGTGATTTTAATCTTCATCTGGATACACCTTTATCAACAACAAGTACATTTAATGACATTCTGGCATCCTATGACATAAAACAACATGTTACCTTCTCAACACACATATATGGCCACTGGCTAGATCTCTTAATCACCCGTTCAGATTGTAACAATATTCAGACACCTACTGCTTCAGATGGTTTATCAGACTACCACACTGTCGTTGCTGATTTCACAGTTCCTAGAATTCCCGTAGAGTCCAAACACAATGTGTTCTACCGACCGATCCATAAGATTGACATTGCTGTATTAATGACAGACATCCTTAAATCCGACCTCATCAGTAACCCCAAAGAACATCTGTCAGATCTGTGTCGACAGTACTGTCAAGTACTCAAAGATTTACTTAATAAACATGCACCCCTGAGATCTAAATCTGTGTCCCAAAAGCCACCTGCTCCATGGATGACTCCTGAAATTCTACAATCTAAAAAGCGCCGGCGCTATCTTGAACGTGTATGGCGCAAATCACGCTCGCCTTTGGACACATCACGATATTCTAAACAGTGTCACTACTGCAACAGACAAATGGCCAAAGCTAAATCAAACTATTACACAAACAAGGTATCGAGTAACTCTGATAACCCACGTCAGCTATGGAACTGCATAAATCATATTTTATATAGACGGCCGCCTCCATCTCTACTTAGTCATGTGTCAGTCAAATCTCTGTGTGACTCGTTTTCTAGACATTTCAAAGATAAAATAAATCTTATACGTTCTGCTTTTCCATGTCACATTTTAAGTACTGTAAATGTGGACTCCCCACAATAAATTCTCCACTTATATTGTTTGAGCCAGCCACAGTTGATGAAGTGAGGAAAATAATAATGTCCTCCCCAAATAAGTCATGCGATCTCGATCCATTACCAACCATACTACTAAAAGCATGTCTTGACTCTTTACTTGGTACAATAACGAATATCATAAATTTATCACTGAGTTCGGGTAAATTCCCAGATGATTTTAAACACGCACATATAAATCCTGTTCTCAAGAAGACTTCTCTGCCAAAAGATGATTAAAAAAATTATAGGCCAATTTCTAATCTTAGCTTTATTTCTAAGATACTTGAGAAAGTCGTAGCAAGCCGTTTTAGGTGTCATATCAGCTCAACTTGTTTATCCAGTGTGCTCCAATCAGCTTATAAACAATTTCATTCTACAGAGACTGCTTTCCTAAAAGTACACAATGATGTTATATTAAACATTGATAAAGGGAAAGTAACTGCACTTACCTTGCTTGATCTGTCAGCCGCCTTTGATACCATCACAACACTCTTGTCAAACGTTTATCAATGTGGTATGGCATATCTAGCACAGCTCTGACCTAGTTTTCTTCATATCTAACCAATAGACATCAGTGTATAAAGATAGATAATTACTTTTCAACCTCACACCCCACTTCATGTGGCATTCCCCAGGGTTCCGTTCTTGGGCCTTTGCTTTTCACTCTCTACACTACGCAACTCAGCTCTGTAATCCAAAGTCATAACTAGGATCATCACCTTTATGCAGATGACACGCATATCTACATTTCCTTGGCCACGCTCGATACACGTCACTCTCTAAACCGACTCGACGATTGTCTCCAAGATGTTTTCTCATGGATGAGCGATAACAAATTAAAGATAAATCCAGACAAAACTGAAATTCTTATCATTGGCACTCCTATGCAGCGAGGTAAACTTAATTACTTTTTTTTAACATGCATCCTGAGTAAAAATATCACACCAGAAGCATCAGTACGGAATCTAGGAGTGACTTTTGATTGCGACTTCAATTTCAGGCAACACATATCCCAAACGTGCCGTTGCTGTTTTTATCATATCCGTGATCTTCGCCGCATTCGCCGACATATGTCGCTTTCTGTCGCTAAGACTATCGCAACAGCTCTTGTTAGCAGCAGATTAGATTATTGCAATTCCCTCCTTTATAATATTGCTACCAAGGATATTGCAAAACTACAACGCGTTCAAAATTGTTTAGCAAGGGTAATCACACAATCTCCTCGATTCTCCCGCTCAGTGCCACTTCTAAAATCACTGCATTGGCTCCCCGTGAGATATCGCATTATGTTTAAAATCTGCACAATCATCCAAACAACCTAGTTATTTACACTCAATGATCACACCAGCTAGACAAGCCAGACAACTTCGGTCGTCTAGTTCGAAGTTGCTATCTGTTCCTAGAGTTAAGACAAAGGCTGGAACTCGCGCTTTTTCAGTTGCCGCGCCAACTATATGGAATTCGCTTCCCATTAATGTTAATTCAGCAGAAAATATTGTTACATTTCGTCGTCACCTCAAAACCTATCTTTTCAATATCGCCTATCCTCCTTAGCTTCCTAACACATCCATCCATTTTTGGACGACTTCCGCCTGTCACATGAGTACAAGAATGCTTAATCCTTTGGTTTTGGTGCGCTACTGAGCTCGGATTGTTTGAGGATATTGGCGCGTAAGAAGTTATTTATTATTACCCCGGGCCCGCACGTTCGGCGTTCCCCGAGGGTACGTGGCATACCTACGTCGTATTCTCGACACATCCTTCTTCTGCTATGATACAGCGAACTCGCTGCCTCGTCATCGTCGTCAGGCCCCCGTCGACCGAGTTACGCCGTCTCCGTTCACCGCGACCGACAACCCACCCATAGGAGGGACATTCCTTCCTCGTAAACATACGACGTAGGTTTTACATACCTAATGACTATAAGTGCGTGTATTAACCCAACGCCTATGATTGCTTGTAGGGCCTAATAAAGAGGTTGATCGGCCCGACGAGCATCGAAATAAAATATATATGACTTACCGTCTCCTTCGTTTATTCACAATATAATCCTTGCCGTAATATTCTGACTACACACCGCCTATTCTTTCCAGTCTAGTCCGAGAAGGTCCTATAAATCCAACTTTCAGCTTAATACCACAGCACGCTTAGCAGAAAACAGTCTACTCCCATTTAGACGAAACGAATAATAAAAATGCCTGCTTTTCCCCGACTAGCGTCAGTCATTATGTTTAGCCTAACGTTCCGCCTCAGGGCCATTCAGCCGTCCTTTGTACCCAGCGGCCAGCGCCTACAGCGAGCCTAACTATGTCACCGACGCTGACAAAAAGTCATCCATCATCGATGACGCTGCTTGGTGAGGAATGGCCTAACTAGGTCACCGACGCCCACAAAAAAGTCATCGATGCGGCTTGCTGAGGAATGCACCATCGACTACGGGTTTGTTAAAATGAAAACAGTTACCCGCCTAGTGGACAAACAATAATATTAATATTACGGTACTAACCCACGGTGTATAATAAACCGGCTGCTTTCCCCCGGCTAGTGATTTCAAAAACACTTAGTTCCACCCCTAGAGGCAACACTTTGTTTACTTCAATATATAACCTTACACATAACCACGAGGTTTAAAAAACTTACACATAATACTAAAGTAGGTCCTTCACTAGAGGTCCGCTAGAGGCTCTAGTGTCTACGCATTACACATAACATAACCACAAGTGGGCAGCACCGAAATAAAGAGTCTGAATATATAACCGCAAGAGGCAGCACTCTACCGGGTCATTAAGCCTCATTAAGGTTATCACGTTTCATATATCATTAATCTTAATAAAAAAGGTCATTAATCTTAATACAAATATTTTTTATTAGTAATGTACCTATCTTTGCTCCGAACCCTTTTGCTTTGATCTTGTGCCGCAAACCCCTTTGATCTCCTTTGATCTTTAATTAATGATGGATACTGTGCAGCACCTATATACTACTATCGGCTTACGACCACTTGATGGGCCTCCTGCAGGTCATACGCACTGACCCAGCGCCAGGGTTCGCTGCCCTAGTCAACAACACGCTACTGTCAAAGTATCTAATGCTATCTTTAAAGCTGCCGGTCGCCAAGGTTATCGTTTGGATTGTTTTGACTGTGACTGTGTTGGTCGCTATTAAATGTTCAAGTTACACGTTCCTGCTAGTGTCTGTTTGTACGGTTGAATGTGCGATTCTTATCACCGTAATGGCGCAATATAAATACATTATACATTACTACAGTAATTTACTGTATTAAAATAGGATAGGTGGTTTTGTACTTTCCTATCTACATAAGGTTTAATTTTAGTCTGAACAATGTAGATCTATAAAGAGCATAACATTATTGTCGACAAAAATTAAAATATGTTGCATCAGTGTAAAACATGTTTTCTTTTGTACTGGGAGTGCAATAAGTATTTGTTCTGCCCATCAGTTAGAATAAATAGATATTGAATTTGTTTTCCCGTTTCGATAACAAATAAAATAACCATTGTATGATGGAAATAAAGTTATATAATTACAAATTTTAAAAAGTAACGCATATTTTAAAACACTGTTTTCAGTCATCATTGGTGTATTTAGCTCAAGAAGATCCCTGTAACATTTTGAATGTTGTGGAACATTTATATTTTATGAATTTTCAAAATTATTGTAAAAGCAAATTTGTCGACACCTTTTTATACACTACTCCCAGTATCGTTCACTTAACACAAACTTGTTTCAACACATTTTGAAGAATATGCTGTAGAACACAATCCAAACATGATTAGCATAAGAAAGCATTAATTTTATTATGTACTTCTACTTTGAAATATAATGACGGGATGATGTACATTTGTATGCACAAATCGATCGAATGCACAAATCCATTTGAAACGTAGTGATGTATATATTCCCAGCAGAAGCCACACGGAACTAATGTGGCAGAACAAAGTCAGACATTTCTTCACAGATGTGTCAGTTAACAAATTGTCGTATTAATAGCACTGCTACGCATTTTGATAAAAAAAGCTATCAGATGCACACATCCATTTGGAACTCGAAGTGAGGTACAACTTCCCAGTAGATGTCGAACAGAACAGAATGGGGCAGAACAAAGAGACATCATCTCAGGTGAGTAGTATGTATGGCCCACGGGGGCTCGCCCCGCCCCTTTTCAGACCTCGCTCTATGCATAAAAAACGCGCTAATCGTTTTCGGGAACATACTTATAAAAACAGATCAAAGGGTTTTGGTGACACTAAACGTTTTCGGGAACATACTTATAAAAAACGTGATTGATGGCCTGTCACTTTTGATTGATGACCCTTCCCCTTGAGGCGCGACCCACTGTCATCCCAGTGACTATTTTAGCCCTAGCGGTCAACGTAGGACCTATCGATATATATATATATATATGCCTGTATATAATATATATATATATATATATGTAAGTCTGTATATAACCACAACGGTTATATATATATATATATATGTAAGCCTGTATATAACCACAACGGTTATAGCGGCGCTGCGCTCTAAACCCATTGTGTGAAAATAACCCCGCTGTACCCTATGTATCTGCAGCAACGGTGCGCGTTCGCAGCAGCAGCCGTGGCCTATGATCCGGCGGCCTAGTTTCTAAATATAACCATGCGGCTAGCCGGCTCTGTAACGGCGTTAATTTCAGCTGGCTGGCGTTATCAAAACGAATCCCATGCATGCGTTTAGCATTTAAAAGCTATACTCAGCGGCCGGCCTGTTAAGGCAGGATGTTTATATGCAGTGGATAGACGAATGGACGCAAAATGGTGTAAGTTATGTTTTATACAGCCGGCGCTATCAAAACGAAACGAGGCGCATGCATGCGTTTAGCATTTAAAAGCTGTACTCAGCGGCGCGTTAAGGCAGGCTGGTTATAGGCGATGGATAGACGAATGAATGCAAAATGGTGTAAGTTATGTTTTATTAATAAAAGTCACGGTGGCGGCGTGAGCCAGGCGGTCGGGCCTGCGTAATGTTTGCTTGAGACAATTGGCTCAGGCGTGGTAGTCGAGCGGCGCGTGAGCTGTCCTCGTCAAACTGACGTTGCAACAATGTCGAGCGACCGGCTGGCACTAATGGTAAGTTAAATCCGCGTCGCTCGTATACTTCGTTAGAGGGGACTGGCGTATACCATAAGCCATCGCCCCCGCGTACGGCAAATTACGAGATGAGGCCGCCGGCGTAATCATCATCCGAATCGGTGTCGGCGATGAACGAGGTGTTGAGGAGGAAGTCGTCGTCTGACGGTACGGGAAGTCGGCTGGGTCATCGTCTGATCCCCGGAAGTCGACTGGGGGGATGACGGGTACTGCGAGGACGCAACAGGCAGGCGTATCGTTGGCGCTTCCCCGTGTCGGCAGGATGATAGTCGGGCCACGTCGCGGCAGGTGGATTCTGTGAAATATGAATAACGCATTTGACTAATGAGGACCAGGATAGTTAACGTTGTAATTAATATAAAAGTAATTAAAGAATATAAAGAATTACAGATAGGCTAAATAATATGTTATAAAAGTAATTAATAAAGAATATAAAGAATTACAGATAGGATAATTAACGCTGTAATAAATAATAAGTTATAAAAGTAAATTAATAAAGAATGAAAACTTACCGCTGTACTAAATAATAAGAAATAAATAAAAAAGGGCCACGTCGCGGTAGGTGGATTCTGTGAAATATGAATAACGCATTTGACTAATGAGGACCAGGATAATTAACGTTGTAATTAATATAAAAGTAATTAAAGAATATAAAGAATTACATATAGGCTAAATAATAAGTTATAAAAGTAATTAATAAAGAATATAAAGAATTACAGATAGGATAATTAACGCTGTAATAAATAATAAGTTATAAAAGTAAATTAATAAAGAATGAAAACTTACCGCTGTACTAAATAATAAGAAATAAAAAAAAAATACAACGTACCGCTGTTCGTTCGCGGCGGGAGCCTCTTGCGTAGCCGACGTCAAGGAAGCAGCCATGATTGAAAATGAGCAACGACCGTTGCATTATTTCGTAAAGTCAGTTATGCGTTAAGTGCGCATGCGCGAAAGTGACGTAAAACATCGAAGGCAAAGAGATCGAAATAGCAATAAACGAACATCTAAATGCATGAAATGAAGCATTGTATACGCTTAGTTAGGGCTCAGGCATATTGTGGCGTATTAATAATAGAGAAATTCGATGTGAAAGTCACATTTGACAACGAATGTACTAAAGTGAACGCTGATACGCAAGCGGGCGTCCAAGGCGGTGACTGGAGGCGGCCAACAGGCATCGACGTCAGCCGGAGCAGCTGCTAAGCGCCCCGTGGTACCTCTCGTCCCGTCAATAGGGCGTAAGCGAGGCGCCGACGAAGCATAGTTGGAGCAGCCAGCTGTCCGGAGTGTATCGCTCGATCGAGAGTGCAGCGCCGAGGTGTCGACGCGCGCTACATTGGTGAGTGTGAGGGAACTGGCGTGCGTTGAGAGTGGCGTCTATAAGCTTAAGACGCCAGTTCGTATTGAAGCGGTGTATTATAAAGACAAGTGCACGTACAGGGGATGTGCCCGGTGCCGGCGCAAGTTTTTTCGGCAAGTCAAGGACGACCTTATGATATGTCGAACCCACTGTGAGCAGGGGGAGGGGAAGAGTTTCTTTGCGTTGCGCGTTATGGTGCGAGATGGCGAAGCCGACGAAGATGAGCTTTGGCTAACGCTGTTTGACACGCAAATGGCTAATCTTATTGAGTACGGGCCGACTACTTGGAGGAATTAAGTGAGGAGGAACTGCGTGATACTGTGCTGGACACAGGCACGAGAGTGGAGCTCAGTGTGCGTAAGACGACGTGGCAAGGCGAGCCGTCTTATACGGTGCGTACGCTGAAGAGATACGACGACGACGACGACGACGACGACGACGATGATGTCTAATGTGTTTTTCTTGTGTTGTTTGTGTAGGAGTGCCCACTGTTGGTATCGTTTTTGACGCGTAAACCGACGAGTGACGAGATAGCCGAAGATTATATAAAGGCATGGTGCTCAGGTTACGAAGTGGCGGCAAACTTTAAGTATGACAATTTTCTTCTGTAGGAGGTCCGGCGCGTGCTGCTGGACATGTTAGCGAACAACGAGAGGATGCGTGCAAGGTACGCGGAGGTTGCCGCGTTCGTACAAACGCTGCTGGACCGGGAAGTGGCGCATAGTGAGACGATAGACGCTGTGCTTCTGGGTCGTGTTGCTAAAAAAGGGGCGGCGGACTAATCATGTGTGTATTTGTAGAGGGCGGAACGGCTTGAACGTGAAAACGCCGCTGAGGTAGCTGAGTTCGAGAGACTGCTACTGAACTTCGACAATGCGGTGCGTGCAAAACTGTATGCGGAGGCGGCGTTCGTACCGATGGTCGATAAGCGAGATGCGGCCTAATTATAATGCGTGTTTTGACAGTGAAGCTTAGTAGGACATGTTTTATGCTGTAGGGGTGCGTGCGTAGCGATAACGAGTTGAACGTTATCATCGAGGAGGCACTTGGCGTACCACACATCGAACCGCCGACGTACGACGACATACAGCACGCGCCGTCGCCAACACCGCCGGAAGTGATGCTAATACAACAACGTCAAGTCATCGCGTCGGGTCGGGGTCAGTTGGCCGGCCGCTATGAGCGGCATGCGATGGCCCTCTTCGCCGAGCAACTCGGTGAGACGATTCTGCAGAAGGCGCGCGAACGATGCGGTGCGTGCGAGGTCAATGAAGAATGCCCCTACGTATATATGGTCGGCTATCGTGCGGGTCGGCCGACTCGTGTGTACACGCAGTGCTACGACAACGCGTCTGACCTCGTCACGCGACACTTCAACGCCGTGTTGGAGACGTGTCTACATCAATCTTTGATACCGACCTTCACGCGTCTCGTGCGTCTACTGCACGTTAAGGCGACCGGTCAGCAGCCGGGACGTGCGGGGGAACTCTATCTGGTCCAGTTCGTGTCGGACTGGCTGCTAGGCACGGACTGGCGCGATTTCGTCAACAGCGCTCTATTAGAATCGGCCGTTCACGTGTACGTCCAGTGCCGAAGCGGTCTCTAAGCCGCGTGAACATTACTGCTAGAAAAGTTGCTTTGTCGATTTATTTAAAAGCGCTTGTTTTAATAAAATTTGCGGTTTTGCTGCTAATAGAGGAAGAAGAAAACCTTGTACGATACGCTTAATAAAACGTTGAAAATGTACGTTCCGTTTCCGAGTTACTTAACAAAACACCACACCACACCACAACATCGACCTACCACCACCCCACGTTACTTAACGCACTACTGCGCATGTACACATGTCACATGTCCGTACAACATCCACCACCACTACCACCACCTCACGTTACTTAACGCACTACTGCGCATGTCCACACGTCACAGCGCATGTCCGTACAACATCCACCACCACCAACACCACAGCACCCTGTTATAAAAGTGGTGCTCGAAAAAGTAGCAGCCAAAATTATGCCGCCTCCTACTAGATGGCAATGTCCGAAATGCGGTACTTATTTCGCGCAACAATCGATGTTAGAGAGACACGCGAAGAGTTCGAAACGATGCGGGGATAGTGCGCTATACGTAAAAAGACGAGAGTGTCCGAAATGCGGCGTAACGTACAGTACGCGCGCCGTTATGCTACGACACATGAGGGATACGTGCGGTTGTCGTCGGGAGGTGTCGCCACCTCCCGATGGTCCCAATGCACCGGTCGACAACGACGCTCTACAGCGCGTCGTGGACGAACATCGAAGTAGCATAGAGACGTCGATAGCGCGCGGTACAGTACAGTCCCGCTACAACTATCGAATGATCGCCTGTACGAGTACGCGGGTGCTCGAACCGCGTCTGAGGGTTATGTTTCGCGAACAAAAGAACGCGTTTAAAATTAACGTGAGCTATGGTTTCGTGTTACGCCACAAGGTGTCGGGTCGTTACCGCTATTTTCATTCGTCCTGTAACTGCTGCGGTCGCCTCCTCGAAACGCCCGCCCTCGTTACCGATAGCCGTTCCTTCGAACGCTTCCTCGACGTCCTGCGCACGACCGACGTACTACAGTACGTCATCGCGCAGCGTCCCGACTCGGGGTGGGTGGTCGAGCTCGTAACGAACGCCACCTACATCGTGAACGCCATCCTAAACCATCCTATCGGGTGCGTTGGCACCGCGCTCCCCGCCTACCTGCGCAACAACAAGTACTTAGTGACGTTGACGAACGATCGTCGGGGCACGCCCTACGACGATCATCTATGCCTCTTCCGGTGCATGGGTCTTCACCTGCAAGGCGGTCGACAACGCGAAACGCGGAACAGCCCCAGAATAAATTCGACCAGATTAACGAGAGTCGCTAAACGACTGCACGCGCGCTACGCTTCGACGACGTCGAACGGCGTGCGCCTGAACGAACTGGAACGCGTGGAGACGGTTTTCGGCATCAACGTCGCCGTCTATCGACTGACGGAGGCCGGCGCCGACGAACTAGTCCGTCGGTCGCTCGAAAAGCACCCCACGACCCTGAACGTCAACCTGTACGAGACGCACTTCTCGTACATAACCGACCTGCGCGCGTACGCGAAAACGTACAAGTGCTCGAAATGCGACAACTCCCTCTGGCGGTCCCCGGCGAAATTACGGCGTCACGAAGCGACGTGCGAAGGTGGCGTTCGTCACGTGTTTCCCGGCGGCGTCTACCGACCGACGCCGTAACTGTTTCAACGGCTCGACGACGAAGGCTTCGACGTCGTCGACGACGACCTGCGCTACTATCCGTACCGCGCGACCTTCGATTTTCAATGCTATTTTGCCGCCAACGATCTACCGCCGGATACCGACAAATGCCGGTGGCTAGCGCGACACGAACTGCTCAGCGTGAACGTCGCGTCGAACGTGCCCGGACACGAAGCGGCGCGCTGTTACGTCACGACCCATGATTCGGCCGAACTGGCGCGCCGCCTCATCGACGACCTGGAAGCCGTGAGCGCGGCGGCGTGCGCGGTTCTTCGCCCCCGCTATGACGCGGTCTTCGCGGCGCTCGACACGCTCGACGACGACTGGCGGCGAAGACGGTGCGACGACGACAACGATGCGTCACCGTACGCCGCACTCGCCAACATCCTGTGGACACACCTTCGTCAAATACCCGTACTGGGTTTCAACAGCGATAAGTACGATTTGAATGTCGTCAAAAAGTACTTGACCCCACTGCTCATAACCGACGACGCGCAGCACACATCGTCGGCGTTCACCATTAAACGACAGAACAATTACATGTGCCTGACGACGTCGACGTTGAAATTCCTCGACATAACTAATTACCTCGCGCCCAGTGTCAGCTACGAGCGCTATCTGAAAGCGTACGGCTGCGCGGCTACGAAGGGGTACTTTCCGTACGAGTATATCGACGCGTTGACGCGCCTGGACGAGACCGTCCTGACGCCGCGCGAAACTTTCTACAGCCACCTGAAACGCGAGGGAATCTCCGCGGAGGCGTACAAAATTTGTGCGACGGCGTGGCGTGACGAACGCATGACAACGATGAGCGATTTTCTAATCTGGTATAATAACCGAGATGTGGCGCCGTTTCTCGAGGCCCTCGAGCGGCAGTTCGCCTTCTATCACCGCCAGCGAATCGATATGTTCAAGGACGCCATCAGCGTACCGGGATTGACGTTGTTGTACCTATTCAAAGACCTGCCGCTGTCAATCCATTTCTCCCTGTTCAACGAACCGAACAAAGACCTGCACCGCCTACTGCAGTCGCAGATCGTCGGCGGCCCATCGATCATCTTCGCGCGTCATCAAGAGGCCGGCGTGACGTCGATTCGAGGCGGCAACAACCCGTGTCGTTCGATAGTAGGCTATGACGAGAACGGCCTCTATCTATCGGCGATGATGCCGGAGATGCCGACGGGTTGGTACACGCGCCGACGCGCCGAGAACGGCTTTCGAGCGGAGCGCGTGCACCGCTACGGTCGTATGGCCGTGGAGTGGTTGACGTACGAGGCGGAACGGACCGACACTCGTATACGGCACCAGTTGAACGGACGCGAGAGGCGCGTCGGCAAGTACCGAGTCGACGGTTGGTGCGCCGCACGCGAACGGCGTATCAATTTCACGGCTGCTATTTCCACGGCTGCCCGACGTGCCAGACGCACGTGACGACGAACGCCGTCAACGGTCGACCGATGACGACGCTGTACGCCGAGACGATCGCCGTGACGGCCTACCTACGCCGCCACGTCGACGCCGTCGTCGAAATGTGGGAGTGCCAGTGGCGAGCCGTGCGATCCCCCGCGGTGCAGACACCGCCCGACGCTTCACGATGGCAACCGGGGCGGTTTACGCTCTCGACGATACTGGAGGGTGTACGCGACGGCTCTCTGTTCAGCCTCGTGCAGTGCGATATCGCCGTGCCGGAAGCACTGCGCGCCAAGTTCGCCGAAATGCAGCCCGTGTTCAAGAACGTCGATATCACGCGCGACGATCTCAGCCCGTTCATGCGCCGCTACGCCAAGTCGGACGACCTACTCACCCGACCTCAACGGACTCTCGTCGGTACCTACTTCGGCACGGCGATCGTGCTCGCCACGCCCCTCCTACGCTGGTATCTGGAGCACGGGCTCGTCGTCGCGCGCATCTACCAGGTGATCGAGTACACGCCGATCGCGTGATTTCGCAGCTTCGGCGATACGGTGTCGACGGCGCGACGCGAGGGCGACGTCGACCCCGACAAATCGATCATCGCCGACACCTTTAAACTACTCGGCAACAGTTCGTCCGGGAAAACGATTACGCGCGTCGATCGGCACCGGGATATCAAGTACGCCACGCCGATCGGTGCCTCGCAACTCGTAAACAATCGGCGCTTCCGGCAACTCGACGTCGTCGTCGACAACGAACTGTACGAGGTGGCGCTGAATAAGCGCATCGTCGTCTACGGCCTACCTATCCAAATCGGCTATTTCGTGTATCAATACGCGAAATTGAGAATGCTGGAGTTCTACTACGATTTCGTCGAAGCCTACATTCCCCGTCCGCTCTTCCAGTACTGCGCTATGGACACCGACTCGGCGTACATCGCACTAGCGGGCCACGACATCGACGCGCTCGTACCGGAAGCGATGCGCGAACACTACTTCCGGAATCGTTCGCTCTGGTTTCCGGCCGAATGCTGCGATGCGCACGTGGACGCGTACGTATGATGCCGCGTCGCCGGACTGGCGTGTGAGGGTGGGGGCGACTGCTGCGCGCGCCGATGTCTGTTCGATCGTCGAACGCCGGGTCTCTTCAAAGAAGAGTGGCGCGGCGACGTAATCGTGGCGCTGTGCAGCAAAACGTACTACTGCTTCGGCGGCGACGACGGCGCGAAGTACAGCACGAAGGGTCTGAGCAAACGTCAGAACGCCGACATCGACGAGAACACTTTCCTCGCCGTACTGCGCGACCGACGCAGCAGCGTCGGCCGGAACCGCGGCTTCCAGGTGAAAGACTCGTCCGTGTTGACGTACGTTCAAGAGCGCGCGGCGTTGAGCTATTTCTACGCTAAACGCCGCGTGCTCGACGACGGCGTCACCACGGCCCCGATACTCGTCTAACTCGTATAACAACAACTAACTCGTCTAACTCGCCTAACCTAACCTAGGGGTGGGGTGGGGGGCCGCCTAGGGGTAGGGTTCTGTATGTATGGATGTAGTGTAGGGTAATAAAACAAAATTGCGTACATTTGTTTGTTATCGTTTTTATTACTACTATACACGTAAAAGCGAAGCGTTAATGCAGCAATGGCTTTAGCCAATCGAATACGAGACAGTCATTGTCCACCCGATTTGTGCCGAATAGGTTCTGGAACGACGTCAATGGCATGCCGCGACATCGGAGGAGTAGGTAGGCGACGCAATATTGTCCGCACACGTTAGGGACGACGCTCTGCAATCGCTTGTCGTTGTACGTCCACGCGTCGCCGCAGTGACGGTGCAGGAAGGCGCGGAAGTCGGCGTGCAGCGGCGGCAGCCCGTATGAATCGAAGTACTCGCCGACGCCTCGCCGGTCGACGTAGACGGCCACCCAGTACTCCCCCGGTTCGCCGCCGTCGTCGGTATTGCACACGAAGGCCATCGGGTAAGTGGCGGTGGTGACGGTGGTAAATAGCGCGTCTTTAGGCACGACGACGACGACGATGCGTTAAGCGTACGCGTCGCGTTCCAGGCGACGCATCAGTTGGAACGTATCCATGGTGGTTACGACGTACAGTCGTACAGGACGTTCCGGGTCCTGTCGATCTCCATCACCGTCTCGAATTCCGCGTACACGACGACGTTCATCGGTCGGGCTAGCGGCGTCGTGAACTGCATTTCGGCGCACACGATCACCTGACGCACGACGTTGAAATGGTCCCCGTCGCAACAATCGGGGGTCAGGTCGAAAGCGAAGACGGTGTAGCCGGCTTCGAAGTTCGAGCGCGGTATGTCGTTCCCAGCGTCCTCGCCCGCCTTTCCGGTGGCCTCGAAGAGATTCATGTAGCTTCGTATGCACCGGTGGTGCAGGAAGTCCGGCTGCAGCGGCTTGCTCGGCACCTGACGTCCGTCGACGATGAGCGCGAGGAAGTTTACGTCGTTGTGCTGCGCGTTGAACGGATTTCTAGTGTAGTCTCCGTTATAGGCGGCGTTGTCGATCATCATCAGGATTATGCGTTTCGGAATCGCACCCATTTACAGGTTCTCGTGCGTGTGCGATAGCGTATCCGCCGTTATCGAGAACGACTTGCAGTCGACGCGGCGCATCGGAAACTTAGCCGTTCCCAAAGTCCAAGTTTTGATGTGACCCAGCTGGACTTCCGGGTTCAACTTCACTTTTCGGACGTACAGGGAAATCGAGCGTATCACGATATGCCACCCCGGCGCGGCAGCCGGGCCCATGAGCGTGAAGGCGTCCTTCGAGTGGACCATGCGTATTTCAGTGTCGATGCCTCTCGGTAGGAGAAGGTTTAGCATAAACACGTCGACGTGCAGGTGTCCCATCATCTCCACCTCGGCGCTGGCCGCCGTCAGGTCGCGCCGCGTTACGAACCCGGTGTTGTCGTCCCCGCACGCGTTCATGTGTCTGGCGCTGTCTTTGTACCACAACGACCCCGTGAGATGCGATCGTTTCGCGTCGCTACCGTAACTCAGCAGGGTCTCGATGTAGGCCCGGTACGCGTACGTATTGGTCGACGGCGTCACGAGCGTACCGTTCAGCGACACGTCGATTTGACTGAACATCGAATGGAGAAAATTGTTGACCGGCGCCACGTTGGCGCCGGCCGCCAGATCGGTACCGTCCCCCTGAACCACTTTGAAGCGGACGTACGTTTGAAGGCTCGCCAAGTCCGTATAGTCGTTACCCGACCCCGGAATGAGGAACTCGATAGGGCCGCCGACGTCGAGAGCCGTCAGCTGTTGGTAGACGGTCCACTGACTGCTCTCGGTGTTCTTCTGCTTCATCGGTCCGGTGAACAGGTCCAGTTCGGCCTTCACGCCCTCGCACGCTATATTTACGAACGCCATCGTTACGCGTCGAATATATCGACCGGTCGACGCCCTCTCTTCCGTCTACTGACGGTCGTCGCCGTTCGACGCGGCTTCTTTATACTTTTTTGTTTTCCTCTTCGTCGGCGCCGGCCCTTTCAATAGGCCGTCGAGAAGATCGACGCCGGCCTCCTTGTCGCGACGTTTTATCGACGCTTTCAGATTGCCGCCGCCGACGACGTCCCGCGCCACGTGCACGCCGGTTTTGAGCGCGCGTTTTCCCAACGCCATGGCGCCTCTCTTAAAAAGCGGCATGACGCTTCGAAACATGCTCCCGAAGATATTACCCAGACCGTGTCCTCGTTGACCCCGACCACCGACGAAGACCGGCAGTTGACCGCCGACCTGTCGAACGTAGTAGTCCTCGTACGGGTTCGGCATGGTGGTTAAAACAATCTCGATTTATAGCGTCTGATGTGAAGCGTCGCCACTAGCTTCCCCCGCTCGAATGGTATCGGTTGACCGCGATCGTCTCTTATATCGACCTCGATCGTATCGAACTGATGCCGCAGCAGCTTCACGTTTTGGACGCGGTCGAACGTTTCCGAAATAACGCTACCGTTAGTACCGAAGACGGCGATGTTTCGAAGGAGCGGCGCGTACTCGTCACCGACGACGCGCGATTCCACGAGATCCGTGTACACGTACAGGGTGTCGACGCCCGCCTTCATATCCACCGTATTGCGACCTTCGTACGCGTACGTGTACGCGGCGGGGCTGGTCTCGATAACGACGACTTCCGGTTCGGGGCCCATCATCGGAGGACTCCCGATAACGTTGTTATGGAAACCTAGCACGCTCTTCAGTCGGCTCGTATCGGGTAGGGTAAAGGTGACACCCGACGACATACGCAGCGTCATTCGGTTAGAGACGCCGCTGTACTCTAGACGCGCCTTGACCTTATCGGTGCACAATTTCATTAGCGCCTCGTTCAGCTCGCGCAGCAGCACGTAAACGTTGTTGTAGAAACCGTGAGTAATCGTACCCTGTCGTTATATCCCGACACCGTCCGTGGTCGTGAAAAGACCCGGCTCGCCCCGCGGGTCCGATAGGTAGAAGGAGGCGTCCGCCTCTCTCACGTTGTACCACGTGTGCGGGTACTGTAGCGTCACCAGTCCGCATTCCCATTCGCCTCCAGGCAGATCGAAACGTCGCGGCAGCGTCGTGATGTAGTGCGTCAACGTGTTTTCGGGGTGCCGCCTCATAGACGCGTTGCTCGGTAGCGTCAGGTAAAAGTCAGACGATACCGACATCGTCGTGTCGTCGTCGTCGACCGCCGCTCATAGACGGACTCGGGAGGAGGTAACCGAGACAGCTGCTCAACAGCGTCGTCCACAGGTTGGAATCGCCTTGACCCCGCGTCAGATTGTATATACTAACGGCGATGACGAAGTACAGGACGATGACCTGACAGAGGAATACGATTTCGGCCTTTGGGCATTCGTTACCGCAGAGCCGCCATGGAACGGGTTCGTGGACGGTGGAGTCGTCGGCGTTCTCGGCGGCGTTGGCGGAGTCCTCGTTGGTAGTCTTCGTCGGCTGCACTGAACCAGTAGCGGCTTCGACGGAGTCCTCGTTGGTAGTCTTCTTCGGCTCGTCCCTCGTCGTCGTCGCTTCGTCGATCATCATCGCGCCACTGCGGTCTGCGGCTACAGCAGGGCCCCTTATACGGGATGACCGACGTTCCCCTGCATAAGCACGACTCGTGCAGCCGCCAGCATTCCTCGTGGCGCGTCCAACGCATACCGCCGGCGCGCTATTATAGGTCCACGAGCGCTGCGGCGTCGATCCAACTATTGAAGGCGGCCGGGTAACCGCTCCATTTTACGAGCGCCTCCGACCCGCCGCCACGACGACGACGCCGCTGCAGAACCTCCTCCACGCGATATAGTTTGTCCTTCGGAACGACTACGCGTTGTACTTCCTGTTCGTAGAAGGCGCCCTCTACCGGCGTCCCGGCGTCGTCCTTCAGGCGATAAACGGGCGGTTCGGACGGGTGCACCTCTACGACGGTGAAGAGCTCCTCGCTCCAGTTAGCCATGTATCCTTTTTTGAATTGACCCCTCGTCTTACTGATACGCACGCGATCTCCCTCGCGAAGTTTCGTTTTTTTCTGCCGGCCGCCGCCACCTCCGTACAGGCGTTGCCATACGTCCTCCTGATTCGTCGCGTCGACGCTCGCCGGCGTCCTACCGATGCTTCGATGATAGGCGTTGTTGTACGAATGCACGAAATCCGGTAACGCCTCTACGTAGCGCAGCGTCTCGTGTTTCGTAAAATACCGCCACATGCGCGTTTTCAAAGTCCGATTGAAGCGTTCCACGACGCTCGCTTTAGTCTCCTCGTTATGCGTCACGAAATGATGAACGCCGTGACTCTTTAAGAACGTTTGTAGGGGTCGGTTCAGAAACTCGGTCCCCTTATCGGTCTGCAGCGCGTTCGGCGGCTGTTGCGCGCCGTTCAGCAGACGCGCGAAGGCGGTGACGAACGACGCGCCGGACTTACTCTTCAAAGGAACGCACCACGCCCGCTTCGAAAACACGTCGATGACCGTCAATAGGAATGTTATACCGTCGTTTTGTTTTTTTAGCCTAGTCAAGTCGACCAGATCGGCTTGCCACTGCTGGTTTTGACCGCCCACGATGACGCAACGTCGTTTGAAACTTCGTTTAACCGGTTTGTGTAGGGTATAAGCGTCCTGCGCCGCTAGCCACCTCTCGACGTCCGGTCGTCGTCGTCCCCCCTTCGACGCCCGGTGCAACGCGTCGACGCCTCCTTAACTGCCCGCCCGTTTCGGATCGAAGTAGAGTTCATTCAGTTCATCGTCGTCGTCGTCGTTTCGTTGTCGAAGGTTTCGTTTTGGACGACGACGACGACTCCACCCGGACACCATGATGACGACGACGACGACGACCAATGAACGACGAATATTATATAGAGAGCGATAACCGTGATGACAAGACCGACGACGACGATGGTCGTTCGTTGTGTAGGCGGCATCGTTACACCGATTCCCACGTCACGACGTCCAACGCTCATTGTCTCTTTCTAGAGCCAGTACGTCGTCTTCGTGCCGCCTTCCCCGCTGAACTGACCGCCGACCCCTCCGACTCCTCATCTCTTTGGTGCCGCCGCCGTCGCTCCATGTTCTCCCGATAGCGCGGGTTGCCGACGAACTCCATAGGAATGTTCATACCCTTCAGGCGCAACCCGAACTCTCGCCATCCTAGGGGCTGTATCGTCTTCGTTCTCGTTTGCATGAGATCGTTCACTAGATCGACCATGTTACTCCCCGCGATCGTTTTACCGTCGTACACGAATTCGCCGCGGTCGTTCCATCGACACAACGGATCGGCTTTCATTTTCGCGATAAGCAGACTCGCCTTCCCTTTCAGCGTTTTCGGCATGCTGGCTACGATTTCGCGCTCTACAGCCTCCAACGATGGCGCCACCGAAGCCGCGGGCTGTATTTCGCCGCCGCCGTCGGCGTTGACCATCGACACGCGTACCGGTTGCGCCGCTCGAGCCGCCTCTATAGTGTTGTAGCGACTCAGCAGTTGATTGTACGACGCCACCTTATCGCGTTCGGATAAATCCGAGCGCTCTAGAATATCCTTCATGTCGCTGTCCAGGCTACTCAGTACACGTGATCGGGGCGTGCTGCTTGACGGCTGTGGTGGAAGGAGGCGTTCCACCAATCGCGGGTCGACCAACGCCATCTTCTTTGCGTACTGCATTGATTAACCCCCGATGACCTGTTTGAGTAGTGGCAGGAGAACGGTGCTCGCTAACGGTGCTAGCAGGGCCGTCAGAAATCCACCCGCCCGCGTTTGCAAGATGGCTCGCTTCCGCTTCACCGGAATTCGTTTATTGACCAGGTCACGCAGGTGATCTCTGTATTTCGTCAACACGCGTTTCAGCTTCGGCGACACCTTCACGTTCCCTCTCAAAATATTGTACGCGCAATCGCACAGACTACATATGAGACCGACCTCCGAGTGGGCGAGCACGGCTTTTCGCAGTTCGATGTTCCGCTTATGTCTATCCAACAGCTGCAGGGCGAAAATATGTCTCTTCACGCGTTGCTCCGACACCGTCGGCGCCACCTTTGGTCGTCGCTTCGCCGCTACCACCGCGCGTCGTCCCGTCATAACGACTAATAAGCGTACGCGGCGAAGTCCCTCTCTACTTATAGTTGGCCACCCTTCCGTACGTAGACGTACTGAAGGGGGTCGTCTGGATATATACACGTACGCAGGCGCATATCCTCTTCAGTTTCCTGTTTCAGATCCACGAAGAGATAGCCGTACGCCGTCGACGTCGCGTCTTTGAAATGTAGTTGACCTTTTCCGGGTACATCTGTTTCGCTAGATGACCTACTTGACCGGCGTCTCGGGGGTTCTTGAATAGCGCTAAGTATTGGGCGTTCAGGCTGATTGTACGGTTTTCTTTCCCTTTCGGAAACATGTTCTGTCGGAGTTGTACGACCGACGTATTACAATGATGACTTTTTTTAGTAAACAGCGCCGTCACTCCGCTATCGGTCTCCTCCATGAGGTCGTCGAGTACTACAAGCGTCCTCTTTTTACCGTCTAAATGTGTCGTAGCCGGCAGGCCGTCTACGAAGTCTATTTTCGGAGACATAGACGCGTAGGCGGTCTGCCACTGCCCGTAGCACCACAGGATTTTTTCGGGCGGTGGATCAATCATAGCGTGTCGTATCAGACGGTCGACGAATGTCGTCTTACCGCATCCCGTAGGACCGGATACTATACACGTAAACGGATGCTTCAACAGTGGTCCGCCCATTTTCACGACTGATACTGGCTAACGCTTTTTACGCGTCTTTAGAAGCGGCGCGCACCTCCATCAACAGTTTACCGAGCTTGTTCTCCCCCGCAACGTCCCCGATCCTGGTACCCCAGAAACCCTCCCTACTCGGTACCCACTCCACCAATTCGGCGTCCCCGGTGGCCAATAGGTCGGCCTTCAACTTGGCCGACCCGCCAAACTTACTCATCAACAGCCCCTTCATACACGCGACCCTAACGGCGTTCCAGTCGGTTCCCGTTCTCTTTTTTCGAATTCCGTAACTGAGTCGTTTCGCTAAATAGGGCGATCGCGTCTTTTTGATACACGTGGCGCATTCGAGGTCTTCGTTGAATAGCGCTTTCCTATGCTGATAGGCTTGCTCGACGGATCGGAAGCCCCGACCGTACGCCGTCAATCGGCTCGCGTACATATTCGACAGGAACGAGCGCGAGCCGCCAAACTTTATAGTAGGAGGCATGACTATCGATAACCCGCTACCGGCACCGCTTATATAGAGACGTCGCCGCCGCTAGATGGCGCATCTAAAAAAGGGCCGACGTCCGGATTCGGACCCGGAATCTTGCGATCCCTAGTCGAACGCTCTCCCAGGAGAGCTAATCCGGCGCCGGCGTCTATGAGTGGTTTTATCTCGGTTATATACGACGACGAAACTAAGGACGCTATATTCGGTAGGTCCTACGTTGACCGCTAGGACTAAAATAGTCACTGGGACGATCGTTAGGTGGCGCCTCAAGGGGAAGGGTCATCAATCAAAAGTGACAGGCCATCAATCACGTTTTTTATAAGTATGTTCCCGAAAACGTTTAGTGTCACCAAAACCCTTTGATCTTTTTTATAAGTATGTTCCCGAAAACGATTAGCGCGTTTTGTATGCATAGAGCGAGGTCTGAAAAGGGGCGGGGCGAGCCCCCGTGGGCCCTACATACTACTCAGGTGACCCATTGTCCAATTAATAGCACTATTAAGAAGAACTCTTCAATGTCCTCTTTACATCAGCTCAGCTATTTCCAATGTTCCTTCAAATAAACACAAAGTTTAATTTAGGAAACTGAGCCTAACATGAGTTAACTAACTCAACACTGTGCGGATTAATTCAGTCTAGATATTGGATTATTGGACATATCACTTAGTGTACAGCTGGTTAAATGGAAAAGAAATACAAGAGAACCTTGTTATGGCGATTCAGTCAGACTAAAATCACAATCCATTACTTTGGCCAACTTTTATTTGTTTCTACATAATTACCTTTATGCATTGGTCATATACAGTGCACTCCAGATAACTCGAACTCACATAAGTACATTTTCGCTCAGTTAAGTCAATCTGTTGCTCGGTCCAGGGCAAATAGCAGAAATTCCACTTATCAGTATTGTCATGGGTCCCTGGAAGTTCGACCTTATCCAGAGTGCACAGTATATTTTCCTTTATTCTTGCTCTAATACTTAATGTTGTATAACTTATACATATGGGCCATTCTCGTGAAAAATGTACAGTAACGGTAAAGTGACATGTAAAAAATAAATGCTTAATTTATTTTTAGCGAGTACTATTATTATCAATTGTTCTATTCACATGTAGCAGCGCGACTTGTTCTGGTCTATTATTATAATTTAAAAATATATATATTCATGGATAAAAACTGATGTATACTAGAGTGCATATCTGCTGGTGGCCAAAATTCGTACATCGCAAAATTCCGTGGCAACATGGTAATGTGTACTTTTAAAGAAACTTAAAACGTTTACATTGAATTATAACATACCAATCAGGTTTACTAACAATCGTAGCTGTAGCATTAATACAGTCTGCGAACGTACGAATCTCACATTTGCGTGTTTCGGTTCAAATGAGTGGGGAAACGAGGGCTTTTTAAAAACGGCTGACTGGAATTTGGAAAGGCAAGACCCGTAGACACACATACCCAAATCCATGATTTAGGCAACAAAATTACCTCCACCACCAGGTTAATCCTCTTGCTATGGTTGCAAATACTGATGTGTGCATTTTCGTTTACTGCATGTCAAATACTGGACAATGCGGTTTTACTAACTAGAAAGGCGAGACCCTTGCCTAGGCCAGGGCTAGGCTAGTTACTCTGTCTGTAGTAGAGGCTCGACAGTCTCAGACTCAGTGACAGTTCCAGCAGCAGCTGACACCGACTGCAGCCGACTACGTCGGCGGACGTTATAATTCTGCTTAGTGGAAACGCTACTCGGCTGACGGCATTGGAAAGCAGGATAAATAAACAATGCATACGTTTCCTACACTTATAGAAATAGCTGTCAATATGCACCTGTCTACAAATTGCTTATTTACAGTGCCATTGCTTGAATCAACTCACCTCGGAATCTAACATGACAACTGTGTGTGAGTGTAACGTCAACGGTCTTTGTGCGGCTCCCTGCGCGTGCATGAATATTCACTATATCGGGCTGCAGAATTAATCATCCATGTGGCAACAAACTCAAAATTATTCGCGTAAACACAATTGCTTATCGACTTTTTGCGCAGATAACACCCACATTATGTACAAAAACATACAATAAATAAGTAGCAGAAAAAGAACGTTTTGATACGATACACCTTGAATGTATATTAACTTACAAAAAATCCCTTTAATAAGGATAGTCTAGTCGTCGATGTCACTGCCAAATTCTGGAGAAGGTACAATATATTCATGGCCGATTTCGGTCATATTAAGACGAATGTAAAATGCAATTTATTTAAACAATATTGCTGCTCTTATTATGGAGCCCCACTGTGGGATCTTCAGAGTAAGAGTGTTAGCACTATTTGCATTGCATGGCGAAAAGCGCTTAGAAAGTTGTGGGGGCTAGCATCACTTACACACGGTGATGTTATAGCATTGTTATCGAATAGTTTGCCTTTATTGGTACTCTTAAAGCAAAGGTTCTCCAAATTAATTCATAAAGCTATGAACCATAACTCACCGATTATAAGCAGTGTTGCTAAGTTGTCCATTGCAAATCCCTGGTCAAATTGCAGCTCAACGTACCGCTATATCCTAAGTGAATGTGGTGCAATGTACGAAGTGTCTACGTATGATATTGGCCGTGTGTGGCAGGCTGGTTTGTCCAACGTAACAATATCGAACGTGAACGTATTATCAGAAATGTTAGACATCAGGAATGGTCTTATGACATGCAATATTTTAGACGACGATGATGTCGACTGTATCATTTCGGAAATTTCTGTATTTAAAAAAACTGTACAATTGCCATTTTAATGTGCGACAATAAAGATTTTATTTATTATCCATCTAAGTTGTTTGTAAACAAAACAAACCAGAATAGGTCACTCTGCAAATATTGGAAGTAAAGAAGACTGCTTCTAAGATATTCAAAATACTGAACGACGCCAATGTATTCCACTCTTTGGATTTGCAAAATTGTATTGACAGTTTGTACTTATGGAGCATTGGCGATGACGGGAAGGCAAAGCGTCTTCCCTGTCTAACTTCCAGACCCAAAGCGAATTGACATCCCATATAGGATGTCTCCTGTCTCATTCCTCACCTGTGAACTGCATCTATGCCCAACAGAAACATAACTCCCCACTCACTACCCTCTCCAGCGACTCGTCCACCTCCAGCGTGGGCGCAGCAATGGTAAATCCAAATCAAAGTCCCAGAACATTGGTAATCAACTTCCATAGTCTGAGGCTAAAGAAGATTTTGGAACCTGCACCAGGCCACAAACCTAGGTGTAATCCTAAGATCAGAAACGTGCCTCAGGCCGGACAAAACTGATGCGGAAGTCTTCCCACCGAGCTTCAAAATATTTTGGAAGGATAGGAACGATGGCTACGTGGGTGTCCTCGTGGTCACCGGAAGCAAAGTGATCTGCCGTGACATTCAACAAACCACTGAGACTGAGTCAGTCACCGTCCAGATACAGATGGAGACGAGAGAAGAGAAACTCGTTGTGACCTCGATGTATCGTCCATCACCAGCAATTAGCGACAGCCAGATGTCCGACCTGGTGAAGGTTTTAGACACTGCCCATTCCAATATCACCAACGTTATCTGGATCGGAGGGGAACTAAACCTTCCTGATATTGATTGGGAGATCAACAACATATAGGGAAACAGTTACGTATGTGTGTAAATCAGTTGGTTAAAAGCTACCTGCTTTTGTATTAACGTACGTTTACTTTCAATATCTTGTTTTGCTATTTGCAGTATTCTCGTTATCAATTTTTGGGAATATCTTAGTGCAATTTGTCACTCACTCGTATCGAGACATGTGATTCGTTTTTTATTTAATGTTTATTTATTTTCCACACAGGACTTTTTTTTTCTTATAATATAATAATCTATGTATTAATATGCTTACAATGAAGGTCAAGTTGAAAAAGAGATATCACGCGGCACAGCCACGTGTTAGGTTTGATGTCGACAAGCTGAAAGATCCCGAAGTGGCTGCAGTATTTCAGGCTCAGATAGGGGGTTGGAGTTTGCGGCACTCAACTTCATGGACAATGACATCAATGTCCTCACTAAAAACTTCAACGAAGCAATATACAAAACAGTTGAGGAGGTACTGGGTCGACAGAGGAGGAGGAAACAACCATGAGTCACAAACAACATCCTTGACCTCTGTGAGGAAAGACGAGAATTGAAGAAGACCAGACAGTACAGCCCAGTGTCACCGGAACAGTATTGCCAGGTCAACAGGACAGTATGGAAGGAAATGAGAGCAACCAAAAAACAGTGGACTGAGGAGCAGTGTGCCAGTATTGAGAAAGGAATGGCTCAGGGTAACAGCAAGCCAGCCTTCAACACCTGAGGATAGCACAGGAGCACTCCTGACAGAGACTTGTCACTCTTCGATGTGAAAGGTCAACACACAACAAGAACACAATAGTTTTATTCTCTGACAATTACAACTAGCAATGTCTCATAATCGGTGCCTGTATCATAACGTAGCAGCTAGTATATAGGAATATATGATAATAATCAAATATAATCAAGTTGTAATGTCACATCATAAACACCTCCACCTATATCATACGCAGCAGTGGGTAGTATATAGGACGATAATCAACTTGCGAATTCTCATCACTTGCATATATACTAATAATACCTTTAATAATACCAATATAAACTAATTAAGTGTAGGTTCTACTACTGCTTACTACCTGTGTGACAGTTCGGAACGCCTCTAAAACTTAAAACCGGATTAAGCCGGTCAGAACCGGTTCAATCAGGTTCTGAAGGATTCTACCGGATCCTAACGGATTCTATTGGTTTATAATAATTAAGACGACAATGTGTTATGAAATTACCCTTAATTAGCTCTTATTTACCCTTAAATTTACACTACACTAAAACTACACTATACTGCACTACACACACACACACACACACACACACACACACACACACACACACACACACACACACACACACACACACACACACACACACACACACACACACACACACACACACACACACACGCACACATGCAAGCACGCGTACGCACACTAATCACCCCTTAGTTACCCATAAGTACCCCATAATTACTTAATTACACGTAAATACCTTTCATTACCCATAGTTACCCCTTAATAGGAGGCGCTCATTACCCGTCCTTCAGCCTACCCGTAAAATATGGTGTAGTGTTTTATTTACATAAAATAGTTCATTGTTTTCATACTGTATACCTCAATAAGACGCTGATGACTTCTTCACAAACCCCGTCCTATAATAAACCAAACCACCAACCCGCCCGTTCAATCCGCCCGTTTAGCCAGTGAGCGCAACCTACTTCCGGTTACGTGACTACAAAGATTCCTACACAGAAGGCTGAGTCAGCCGTCATCTTACAATTAAATGACGCAGGTATTGGTTTAAACAACAACACCATTAGTATCATATCATAAACTGACTAAGCACACGCTAGCATTAACTTTGAACCCCTAATTGCCCTTAATAATCCTTACGTACCCCATAGTTATTTACCATTAGTTACGCCTAATTAGATTTAGTTACCCCTAAATAACTTTAAGTACACCTTCATTGCCCCTGGTTACGTCTTACTTACCTTTAAATACCCTTAATTACCTCTAATTGTTCTTAATTACCTATAATTACCCCTTATTTACCCCTAAATACCCGTGTTTACCCGCGATCGATTGCCCAGTAATTACCCCTAATTACCTCTGGATCTATCTCGCTGTGATAATATCTTCAAAATACCTGGCCTTCTTGTATTGGTACGCAGCTTGCGCGAAACAGAAGTGTTCGCCCCATATGTAGATATTACACGGAAAGAAGTTTGACAGGTAATATCCGGCTCCCCTAAATTGTACGTACATTTTCACCATATGTTGCAACTGTATAACGTTAGCACTAGCCACTCGTAACGTTGTTATCTGCTCGATGTCTGGACGGGGTTATGTCCTCACTAATAGACAGTATGTGACACCATTCTGCACTCGCTACTTGTTGTATTTTTTTCTGATGAAGCGCACCTCTCATATGTCACGAGACTCCTTGCCGATATGACTTGTACTGCTCTTAATTACACGCAATTACCCATTAAGTACCCCTAATTACCTCTTACTTACCCTTAATTACCCATAATTACATCTAGTTATCCCTAATTACTCTTTCTTACACAAAATATTACCTCTAAGACTACTAAGCACAAGCTAGCATTAACTTTGGACCCCTAATTACCCCTTAGTTACCCATAATTACCCTTAATGGAATGGAATGATGAGTTGAACTCCGCTCTCTACACGTGCTCGTTAGCGGGTGCAGTATGCGATAAGCCGCGTGACTCGACACTCGCGAGACGCCACTTATATTTTCCACACGGCCATGTGTTTTTTAATGAACGGCTGACGACACCCGCGACGCAGCATGTGACGGGGTTTCTGTACTCCCTAATTGTTGCCTGTTTTCATCTGCCCAATTTCAAGAGCCGATATGACTTGTACTTTGCAACTTCTCTCTACGCAATGTGTCTGCATAATAATACTGTATATAAATCGTTCGTTGTTTACGTTCAAATCATTCGACACACACCACAAACATGACTTCTCCAATTCCTTCGGATATGCAATGATATGAGTAATACATTTTCACAAAGTGTCTTTCATTGCGATTATATCTTTATAGATACATCTTATTTTTCATTGTTTTTGTTATCGGTTTTATACGAGTAGGCACTTAGATAAAGTGGGTAATTCCGTTCTTACATATTGTTCTTAGGTACGTAGTTAAACTAATAGGGAATGATACAGTTATCACGTACGTATATCGTACCTTGATATCATGCGTTTTTCTTTCCGCCAGGAGGCAGGTTATGTGACCACAATGGCAGGTACCATCTTAGAATTTCTCCATGGGTGCTCCCCCCGGTGGCGTATTACAAACCCACTCTAACTACTCATAGGTATGTAAATAAGTTGGTTAAAAGGTACCTTTTTTTGTATTAATGAGCGTTTACTTTCAATATCTTGTTTTGCTATTTGCAGTATTCTCTATATCAATTTTTTTAAATATCGTAGTGCAGTTTGTCACTCACTTGTGTCGTGACCTGTGTTTCGTTTTCTGTTTAATGTTTATTTATTTTCCAATCATGACTTTTTATTTGTTATGATATAATAACCATTTTGCATGTTTTGCATTTATATGTGTTGGAAATGTGTTGGATAGAATGTATTAGCTCGTACCACTAGAAATACTGTTTTATTCTGAAATTTTTCTCTGGCCATCTTGTCAAATGGTCCTGACTTTTATCAATTACATCGCCTTTTGTTCTTGTATTTTTGTCTAAACATAATCGTATAGTATAGTGAATTCGAGGCATTTGTAAATGACTTATCTTCCTTAAATTTTAAATTTAGCATGATATGTCTCCAAGAGAGCTGGATGTCTGATAATGATGACTTATCACTAATTAAATTAAATGGATATGTCTATATGTTAAAAACAAACGTTGCAGCACTAAAGGGGAATTATATATATATATATATATATATATATATATATATATATATATATATATATATATATATATATAGATAAACACTTTGATAAAAAAAGATAACATTAAATATGTATGAACAATGGTATGAACAAATAAATACAAGTAAATGGAGGAGGCTTATCACAGACAGTCAATATAATAAATATATACCGACCTCCAAGGCCCTTAACTAAAAAATATAACGAATTTATAAATGAATTTACTAAAGGGGAATTATTAATATATATATATATATATAGATAAACACTTTGATAACTATAAAATTATATAATCTCTTCTGAAATACTAGATACTAGATACAAGTTCAAATGCTGATCCAAACCATAATTATAACATTATAAACAACAACATAAATCACGCAAAAAATTTATATATGACTAGCAAATTAGTGTAATTTAATAAATATGAACATAAACAGTATAAATGGATAACTCATGGCTTGCTAACCTCAATAAGATACAGAGACAAACTTTACTAACAATTAAAAATAACAAACCATGTGTATTCCGAATATGGCGTATTATTTATTAACCTAAAAACATGCAATAGTATTTTGAAAAGAAATTTTCTAAAAACAAAGCAATTTTACTTTGACAAGTGTTTCAATCAATTTAAATTTGATATAAAAACACTTGGAAAACAATAAATGAAATCCTGTTTAACCATACAATTAATAAATCATTTCCAAAATATGTTATGGAATCCGATTCTGTTGTAGCAGACAAATTATAAATTGCAAATAAATTAAATTGTATTATTTACCAATATAGGTAGTAATCTGGCAAATGGTATAAAATACAAAGGCATTCATAATCATTCATATTATAAATATAATAGTAAACTGTAATTTTATATTTAAATAGTAGATACCATAATGAGAATAATAATTAATCTACCCAACAAAAGTAGCTGTCGATATGTTGGTCTCTCCACCAAACTGCTAAAAAAAAGCTTGAACCTGCACTAACCAAATCTTTAACTTTATTAACAAATCAAGTATTAACCGCAGGCATATTCCCTGATAAACTAAACATTGCTAAGGTAATTCCAATTGATAAAAAGAGTGAGCCAGCAGTATTCAATAATTATATACCCATATCTCTTCTACCAGCTATTTCAAAAGTACTTAACAAATATTTTTGACCAAATACCATCTTACTTAAAAGACTGTAAGCTTTTGTTTGACCATCAGTATGGATTCCTACCTAAACATTCAACTAAATACGCTGCTCTAGAATTGATAGATAAAATAATAACCCAACTCGATAAGGATGAGATACCCATTAATATTTAAGTAGATCTTTCCAAAGTCTTTGATACCATTAACCATTCAATTTTAATTAACAAATTGAAATATTGTGGTAAACATGAAACAAATCTTAACGTATTCAGCAGTTACCTAACAAATCATAAATAATATACGGAAATTTGTGATTTTGCACTAGCAAGTCATTTTTTTTATTTCATAACTTATGCTGATGATACAACTCTACGAAGTACACTAAACACTTTCAGCGATAATATACACACATGACGACAAATTTGAATCTTTAATAAATGAAGAACTTATAAATAAATAAATGGCTCAAAATAAATAAATTATCGCTAAACATAGCAACATCTAGATGCATGACATTTCAAAAGACAAAGACAAATATACAGACACTTAATCTGAAGATAGACAATGTAAATATTGAATAAGTCAAAGAATTCCATTTGTTGAGTTTAATTATAGATACAGATTTAAACTGGAAAAAGCACACTGAAAAATATCAAATGCTTATTCTAAAAAATGTGCATTTTAAATAAATTGAAACATGTGTTACCTTTTCATATCAAAATAATATTATATAATTCTTTAATAGTGCCACATATCAATTATTGCATCATGACAGGTTGTTTTCAATCAAATAGAGTAATACAAATTCAAAAAAATGATTACATTAATAATTATACTTCCCACACAGAACCACTTCACACAAACTAAACTTGTTAAACGTAGATGACATCCTTAAATTACAACAATTAAAATTATGTATATATATATATATATTCAAAATTAAGAAGCGACAACCACCTGTCAACTTGATACAGTACAAAACAGTGCCTTAACGACAAACACAATAATCATGTAAGCTTGCTCACACTACACACATGCATACATATTATGCTTTTTGTTTGTTTTTCTTCTTTTTCTGGAAGAATTTGATTGGGTGATGTATTGATTCAGTTAAAGTTTTATTACAAAAGGTGGCTCCTCGATAGCGACTACGATAGTCTTAGAGGTGTCTCCTGACCCTACTACCTCTCGGTAACTGGCAACGTCTTCAACAGGATCATCCTCAACAGAATAAATGTCCTTGACCCCGACCTACGTGAGGAGCAAGCCGGCTTCAGGTGGAAAAGATCCTGTGTGGATCAGATTGCAACACTGCGAATCATCGTGGAGCAGTCAATAGAATGGAACTTCCCGCTCTACATCAACTGTGTGGACTTCTATGGAGTGCCTACCAAGCTCGTGAACCTCACCAGGAATTTCTACGAAGGAATAGCCAGCAGGGTCCTCCGTGGAGGACAGCTCACCCAGACCTTCCAGGTAAAGACCGGAGTGCGGCAAGGATGCCTGTTGCCGCATTTCCTCTTCATCCTGGCCATAGACTGGGTCATGAAGACTACTACGGCACACTGATAATGATTACACGCCTCTCCAGTGGATAACCCAACAAGCTCCTCCTGCCACAGTCCAGGATAAACACCACCTTCACTCTTTCCCCAAAGCCATTCGGTTGTGGAACAAGATCCCTACGAAGCATCCTCGGCCAGCACCCTCACAGCCTCCAAAGCGGCAGTCGAGGTATGGGTAAAAAATACCTGCTAGACCCATCCAATTTAAAATAAAATTGTTTTTATACACCTATTTTTAAAACTGGACCTACGCATGTGCGTACTTTGGGATATTCCTCTGTACAGAGGTAATCACATAAATGTGAAGAAGAAGAAGATTATCACCGCTACTCGCTGTGTGCTGCACCGTCAGTCATTAGCAACAAAAGACAAGAATGAAGAGCTGCACATTGTTTTTAATTATGTTGTTAAATATTCTACTGTGTCAAAGCAAACCCTCTTAACACACCTTTACTCAGAACAGAATTATGTGTGAGGAAATGGTAGCAAGCTATGAAAATGTCTTGCTTCCCTCCGAATTAAGATGTATGTCAAAGGGGGGAGAAACGAAACGTGTGTCCGAACTCCTCGAGGAACGGAAAGAATCGTTACACAGCAATGTTTTCCGTTGTAAGAGCATTTCACATATATGCTGTTCATCTCAAGTATGCCTTTCGTGGCAGATATATTCCATGAAGGCAGAACTTAACTCAGCAATGCAGGAACACGGAGGACATGCACACGTACAAGGGAACACATTGCGAGATATCCAAACAAACAACTAATGGGAGAGGCGAATTAATTATGTTGTCATCGTCATCGAGATGTTCCTCTTGCCACAGTGGTTTTGCAAAACCACCCAGTTCATTATGCAGCAATGAAGAAAACAGTTGTGCAACATCTTAAAAAACCTCCAACACAAATTAATACAGAAATTCGCCAGTTTTCAGAGAGAACCCAGCTCAGAATGGGGTTGGATTCATAATCCATTTGCTATAACAGTGGACATACAAATGTATCTCATCGTGCATTAGCAAGGTGATCTGGCTCAACTTTCTTCGGACCAAGCCCTGCAGCTTCGTTTTCACACCATACACTTGACAGATTTTTTGGGAAATGTTCAAACTAACTCTCTCTGGCGAAGCACTTAATTCTGTCCCCACCCCTCCTTCATGACTAGTTATTTTTGCGAGGCTCGGTGTTCAGCACTGGTAGCAAACAAAACTATCGTACAAAATGCGACGTTGAAGATAACATCAGGCTGGGACTGACAGAGATAACACATCAGAGGGACAAACTGTGCTAAGAAAAGCATGCACACCCATCCAATTGAAGTATTTATATATATTTGGATGCAATCTTTATAATTTTAATATATTTTGATTTAATAAACATGCACATCTTCATTTGTATCCATCAGTTTTTGTTTTAAAATAATGGGCCTCCCTGGCTTTAGAACTCCAGGGGTGGGCCTCAAGGAATTATTTTGGGAACCCCTGTCCTAAACAATCTGCGTTTCAAAAATAACTCCTCTTCTTAATATATATAATATATCTCAAAGAAAACTAAGTGAACTATTAATTACCAACAGATCTTCTGTTTACAGGAAACAGTTTATTTTATGTTATAGTAACCTTAACGGATAATAACAAATAACGATTCGTGCACCATAAACATGTTCTATTGATCGCGCAAACGATTATTGGAGATTGCATCAGTCAACTGTGGCACCCTCGAACCGCCTCATCGAACCACACTGTGTCCGGTTAATTGGTGACTGATTAAAAATACATGCAAAACGAGTTTTATCGAACAACAGACTGACATCTGCCAAGAACTGTTTAAATTGTTGACAGAACATATCCGTTATTGGCAATATGTATTTCCAACAACATTGCATTACTTATGGTAGCTGTATAAAAAAACAAAGCGCGAAATATTTACTCAGAAATATGTTAACAGTTAAAATGCAAATAATCGTGATTTTGCGCGCCGTTAGTCGACCTTAATTAGTTCAATGGCCATGATATTGTAAGTGGAATGAATTCCTTCTAGAGCACAAGAATAACTAAACGTCTGATAAGCATTAACAAAGTAACAAGGGGTGGTTCGAAGCTCCCTGTATTTACATTTCCCAACCTTCCCTTAATTGAGAAACTCTCTTGTTAACAAATGTAATAGCGACACCCAGCCCTGTAGATAAGGTATGTACAAATACACCATCAAAGGTAATACAAACAATGCTAAGTAGAGAATGCTCAAATACGTAAACCATCAACATAAATATAGAAACAATAACAATATTAGATAATGTTGATACACACAAATCATGAAATGTCGCAGAACCTCTGGCTAGTTGATCGTGTTCAGACTCATAAACCACCAACACCAGTAGATAAACAATACTAAGTTGATAAAGTTCGCAAACACAAATCAATCAACATAATACAAATAAAATGCCAAATTGAAAATGTTCGTACACAAAACCAAATCAACTTTATCAACTCGGCCCATAACTTTTAAACACATCAGCTGTACTGTAAGATATGAAACTCCCTTCACTAGATACACTGTATACATCATCAGAAGTAATACAGAAAGCCGGCCCAGTAGAGAAGATTAAGACACATAAAACAGAAGGGAAAGACGATGCGAGAGATTGAGTCGATTTTGCTGACGCTGACCGAGTGACACTTGCTGAGGTTCTTGAAGTGTCTGTACTGACTGTTGCCGAGCAGACAGTTCATGAACATCACCCAACAACTGTCGCGCTTTCTCTTCGACGTCTTCTCCAGCAGCACTGTGTGCCCATTCGAGTCTGTGGCGGCCGACGTGAGGCGGTTGGAGTCGTCGTGACTCGGCCTTAGTGACGTGTTGTAATCGCCATCCTCCTGTATTTGAAGAACAGTTTAATGGTTGGTGATAATGAGAGAGGAATACTAAGAAGAGTAATGTTGAGACACCATGTTTTAGGCAAAGGAAAGGGAGGAAATTTCTAATTGCTTCCGTATATTATTTCAGTAAATTTTACAAATGGAGGGTTTTCGTACCGTTTAACATGGAAAATTTCATTGTAGGGTTTTCAAATGTTTTCACTCCATGTCTGCAATAACAAAATATACCAAACAGCATTTGAATCTGTCACATACGGTACTGGTTTCCACGTAGGCTGAGCTTCCGCCAAGTGACCGAGCGCTTCTATGCCTGATGACGCCGTGAATAAAATGTAGCGTTATAATGGGGTGTAATTTAAAATAAAAAGCACTATAAATTCAAAGGATGATTATTTATCTGAAGTACTGTATAAGAAATATAGACTACATATACGACGATGTTATAGCACGATCTAAAGCCTTGTTTTTTAACAGGGCGACCATCTTGGAATTAGTCCCTTGTTATTATTTCCGCACGGTAGCGCTTACATTCGTGCATTTTATGTGGTAAACTATACAAATAGTTTATAGACGTTATGAAATAGGTCAATGATGTCATGGAATAGGTCATTACACAGGCGGACAGACCCCTATATATTTCTTAAACCTATGTATAGATTACAATGATTATAAAACCGGAACTTCTCTGCAAAATCAGTCAAACTGGCGGCTATCTGTGTAGGTACGATAGTTATTTTTTACATCACGTGCTTGCAGTTTTGATTGGATCATGGAAAATGGCGGGGAAATTGGTGAAAATTAAATCAATTAAAATGATGGGAAATCCTAGTAAATTGGTCAAACATCCAACACACAAATACCGAACTGTGACACACAATCATTGACCTACAACATACAACTACCGAACTACAACACATAGGCAGTACTAAACACCGACCTACAACATACAAATATTGACCTACAACACACAAACACCGGCCTACAACACGTAAACTGTCATAAACACCAAACTACAACACACAAATCCCGAACTACAGCAAACAAACACGATCTACAAGACACAAACATTGACCAACAACACGCAAACAGCGCTAAGAGCTGTCCTACAACACACACACACTGACCTGCAACACGAAAACAATGCTAACCACTGACCTACAACACACAAACACTGACCTACAACATAAAAACAAAGATCTACAACAGAGAACCACCGACAAAACATCATGTAAACAATGCTAAACACCGACCTACAACACACAAACACTGACATACAACACAAAAACAGCAACACAAATATTGACCTACAACACACAAACACCGGCCTAAAACACGTAAATTGTGTTAAACACCAACCTACAACACGCAAACCACGAACTACAGCAAACAAACACCGATCTACAAACAGCGCTAAGAGCTGACCTACAACACACAAACACTGACCTGCAACACGAAAACAATGCTAAACACTGACCTACAACACACTAACACTGACCTACAACATACAAACAAAGATCTACAAAACAGAACCACCGACAAAACATCACGTAAACAGTGCTAAACACCGACCTACAACACACAGACACCGACATATAAAACAAAAACAACAACACAAATATTGACCTACAACATACACCTATCAACCCACAACAGGTAAACATTGCTAAACACCAACGTACAGCATACAAACGCTTAAACTACAAAACAAAAACACTGACCCACAACGAACACTAACACATAACTCTCAAACAAAGTCCTACAACACAGAAACACCGACCAACAACACGTAAATAGTACTAATCTCTTACCTACAACACACTATCACCGACCTATAACACAAACACCAGCCTACAACACAAAATCACCGACTTACGACACGTAAGTACGTCTAAACACTAACCTACGAAACACAAAGAGCGATTTACAACACACAAACACCGACCAACAACACCAAAACAGTGTGGTAAACACCGACATACAATACACAAACACTGACGTACCACACACAAATACTGACCTGCAACACATAAACACCCACCTACAAAGCACAACCACTAACCTTCAACACATAAACATTAACCTTCAACACACAAACACTGACCAATAACACGCAAACAGCACTAAACATTGACCTACAGCAAACAAATCCTGACCTACAACACGTAAACAGTGCTAAACACTGACCTACAACATACAATCACTGACCTACAGCGAGTTTCAAGAACCAAACTTAGATCAGCGAGTTGAACGAAACAAATTTAAACCAACGAGTTGCATGAACCAAACTTTGACAAGCGAGTTGCATCAACCAAACTTAGACCAGAGAGTTTCAAGAACCAAATTTAGACCAACGAGTGTCACGAACCAAACTTATGATGCAAATCTACCGCGCTGAAACGCTAACATTTTGGAAGAGGAGGAGTAGGGGATATCAGCGAGTGTCACGAATAAACGCTAAAATTGAGGCGGAGGAAGAGGGGATATCAGCTAGAGTCATTAACCAAACTTAGACTAGCGAGTTCCAGGAACCACACTTGGAGTAGCGAGTTCCACGAACCGAACTTGGACCAGCGAGTTTCAAGAACAAACTTAACCAAACTTAGACAGAACCAAACTTAAACCAACGAATTGCATGAACAAAACTTAGACCGGCTACTTCCATGGATCAAACTTAACCAAACTTAGACCAACATCTTCCATGAACCAAACTTAGATCAAGGAGTTAAACGAACCAAACTTAGTCCAACGAGTTGCACTAACAACATTTAAACACGCGAGGTGCCATGAACCAAAATTAGACCAGCGAGTCGCAGGAACCAAACTTAGACAAGCGAGTTCCAAGAACCAAACTTAGACCAAGTGTCATGAACTAAATCTAGACCAGCGAGATTCACTCGAAAACGTTTACTTGGGTGTCTAGTGTTGTGTTGTATAGACAACGACACTTACAATGGAGCTAAGTATCCGTTCCACGTGACACCAATGTAACTAGTTAGAGTAATGCCATCTACCGTGTATGTCGTATCTCTAATCGTCGACACAATTCCGGGAACCGAAGCTGAGGCTGACGACCTCACGCCAATATCTCTAGGAGGTTGCCATTCTGCGGTGCATTATTGAAAAATAAACGCGGGTAAACAACCAGAGTAACTACGATTCTCTTCTGTCCGCCGAATACCCAACTTCACAGGTGGACTAAGCTCTGTCGGGTACTGCTCGATCTATCGAATTGTGGTCTTCGCCACTTCCAATGGTGCGGCCATGAGACTGGTATGAGGTATCGATTCATTTAACAGAAAGCATATGTGTATGAACCATCCGTCTTTCCACTTCAATATTACAAATAGCGGGAGTGACCAAACATGATATTTACTTCTCGAGATTCGCAAAGAGAATGACCATAAGCGTTTGAATCAAGATACTTAAACTAGTTTTTAGCGTCACGTCATTTACATAACAAATCAGACCGAACGTACATCATGTCACTTCGGATATGACGACATTTCCTACGTAGCGCCTACTATTAGGAAGCAGCCATTTTTCAAACGATTCAATTTCGGATACACAGGTTAGTATTTAGCACTGTTTTGTTATAGGTCAAGGTTTGTGTGTTGTAGGTCGGTGTTTGGGTGTTGGAGGATGGTGTTTGTATGTTGTAAGTCAGTGCTTGTGTGTTGTTATATGTGGGTATTTGTGTGTTGAGGTCAGTGGTTGTGTGTTGAAGGTCAATGTTTGTGTGTTGTAGGAAACTGTTTGTGTGCTGTACGTCAGTGTTTGTAGGGCAGTGTTTGTGTGTTGTTTGTCAGTGGTTGTGCGCTGTAGGTCAGTGCTTATGTGTTCTAGGTATGTGCTTATTACTGTTTACGTGTTGTAGATCAGTGTTTGCGTGTTGTATGTCAGAGTTTGTGCGTTGTATGTGGGTGTTTATGTGTTGAAGGTCAGTACTTATGTGTGGTAGGTCAGTGTTTGTGTGTTGTAGGTCATTATTTATGTACTGTAGATCAGTGTTTATTTGTTGTAGGTCAGTATTTATGTGTTGTACGTCGGTTTTGTGTGTTGTAAGCCGGCGTTTGTATGTTTTATGATGGTGTTTGTGCGTTGTAGGTCGGTGTTTAGCACTGTTTTCGTGTTGTTGGTTGGTGTTTGTGTGCTGTAGGTCGCTGTTTGTGTGTTGTAGGTTAATGCTTTTATATTGTAGCTCAGTGTCTTTGCAATGTAGGTGTGTGTATTTTTTTGTAGGTCAGTGTTTAACATTGTCTGTAGGTCGGTGTTTAGCGCCGTTTGCGTGTTGTTGGTCGGAGTTTGTGTGTTGTATGTTAATGTTTATATGTTGTAGGTCGGTGTTTTTGTGGTGTAGGTCGATGTTTAGCACTGTTTTCGCGTTGTATGTCGGTGTCTGTGTGTTGTAGGTCATTGATTATATGTTGTAGATTGGTATTTAGTACTATTTACGTGTTGTAGGTTTGTGATTGGATGTTGTGGGTCAGTGTTTTTATGTTGTAGGTCAGTGTTTGTATGTTGTACGTCAGTGTTTGTGTGTTGTAGTTCAGTGTTTAGGACTATTTACGTGTTGCAGGTCAGTATTTGTGTTGTAGGTGGGTGTTTGTGTGTTGAAGGTGGGTGTTTGTGTGTTGAAGGTCAGTGTTTGTGTGTTGGAGGTCAGTGTTTATGTGTTCAAGGTCAATATTTGTGTGTTGTAAGAAGGTGTTTGTGTGTTGTTAGACAGTGTTTGTAGGTCAGTGTTTGTGTGTTATTTGTCATTGGTTTTGCGATGTAGGTCAATGCTTATGTGTTTTAGGTCTGTGATTAGCATTGTTTCCGTGTTGTATGTCATCGTGTGTGTGTGTGTTGAAGGTCAATGTTTGTGTGTTGTAAGTAGGTGTTTGTGTGTTGTAGATCAGTGCTTGTAGGTCAGTATTTGTGTGTTGTTTGTCAATGGTTGTGCGCTGAATGTCAGTGCTTGTGTGTTTTAGATCTGTATCTGGCACTGTTTACGTGTTGTAGGTCAGTGTTTGTGCGTTGTAGGTGGGTGTTTTTGAGTCATTGATCAATATTTGTGTGTGTTGTAGGTCAGTATTTATTTGCTGTAGACCAGTGTTGTGTGTTGGTGTTTTGTGTTGTAAGTTGGTGTTTGTATATTGTAGATTGGTGCTTATTTACGTGTTGTATGTCGATATATGTATGATGTAGGTCTACGTTTGTGTGTTGTCTGTTAGTGTTTTTGGGTTGTTGGTCAGTGTTTTTCTATTTTATTTGGGTGTTTTTTTGTTGCAGGTCAGTTTTTTTATGTTGTAGGTCGGTGTTTTTTGTGTTGTAGGTCGGTATTTAGCATTGTTTACGCGTTGTAAGTCGGTCGTTTTGTGTTGTAGGGCAATGCTTATATGTTGTAGGTTGGTGTTTAGCACTGTTTACGTGTTGTAGGTCGGTAGTTGTAGTTGTAGGCCAATGATTGTGTGCTCTAGGTTGGTGTTTGTGTGTTGTAGGTTTGTGTTTAGTATTGTTTACGAGTCTTAGGTCAGTGTTAATGTGTTGTAGTTTAGTATTTTTTATGTTGTAGGTCCATGTTTGTATGTCGCATTTCGGTACTTTTGTGTTGCATGTTGGTGTTTGTGTATTGTACGTCGCAAATGCTTGCTAACTGTATTTCTACTAGTGTGTCCAATTCACCATGCTTTCCCGTCATCTTAACAGAATTCCTGCTATTTCCACCAATTTCCCCGCCATTTTCCATGAACCAATAAAAACTGTATGCAAGCACGTCATGTAAAAAAATAACTATCGTTCCTATGCAGATAGCCGCCAGTTTGACTGATTTTGCAGAGAAGTTCCAGTTTTATTATTATATATGTATATATATATATATATAAATATATGTTCAAGTGTACTCATTCCTTTCTAGACATGGCCACCCTTTCAAGACAAGCCATTAGTATTATATTGAGCTGTAACTAGTAATGTATTCTCCCTGACTTGTAACCGATGCAATCATTAATTAAGGCCATGACCAAAGTGCAATTTAGACAGACACAGAGTCAATGTCATTTAGACAGACACAGAGTCAATGAAAATCACGATTTGGTTTGACATAGCTACTCTGCTTGCAAATTGACGTTCAGATAACTAATGATGTCGCTGTTGTGTGCATGAATGCAATCTGACTGCACGTGTCACAAGGGAATGGTTGTACAAACGATGTTTCGTAGCATATTAAAAACAATGCCTTGAAAATTATTCCAGGCGGGATACGGTACTTCCTATGCATTAAAATCTAGTATACATGTGCACAATTTCTAGGAACACGTTGATCAGATAATGAGCAGTTACCTTAAATAGCCTTATCATGGCTGACAAAATAAATGGTATCACAACAAAAGTGTGCTAACGATCTTGCACCGAATAATACTTCGTTGAAAGGGTCACTAGGTGTTACACGTAACACATTTGGAAGCTAGTGCACGATAAATGTCGTACGCCATATTCAAACTGGCTCGTAATATCCAGATACCGGATGTTGTTAGCACATTTTAATATATCGTATATATATATACACACACACGATAAATTAAAATGTGCTAACAGCATTCGATATCTGGATATTACGAGCAAATATTACTATGGCCTACGACACTTATTGCGCAATATATATATATATAATATAAAATAATAATTCATTTATAATAAAAACGCAACAGACACGGGAAAGGGTTGATAGTTTTTGATATAATGATATGATTCACATTATAATTATCAATGCACGTTCGTTCATGATAATAGCACACGCCATGCCATGGTGAGCAGTGCGCGGTGAGCAGTGAGCGATGAATGGGGAGTGGTGAGTGGTGCGTGGTGCGTGGTGCATGGTGCGTGGTGCGTGGTGCGTGGTGCGTGGTGCGTGGTGCGTGGTGCGTGGTGCGTGGTGCGTGGTGCGTGGTGCGTGGTGCGCGTTGCGTTGTGCGTTGTGCGTTGTGCGCGGTGGTGTCTGACGCATTTTCCAATCCACATACTTATGTTGACATTTGCGGAATCCAATTTTTATTTCCCGTATCCAGATTTATGAGAACGCATGGTGGGACTACTTGAAACAATTGTTATATACATAACGTCAGCGACGTTGGAGCCGCTATCTCCCACGTGCTAAACAGCAGTTGATCAAAGACCTGCCCACACAATTATGATAAAGCACACAACCTGCTCTTTGATTTCGTCAGACGAATCCCTGTAGCCACTCTTCGTAAAGTAGTTGACTCCGGCGTACTCGACGAGAGCGGCGAAAACGAAGCAGAAGCATACGAGGAGGAAGACGTCGAGGGCCGTCGAGTAGGACACCTTCGGAAGTCCCTGTCTGCCCGTGATAGCGATGGTACAGGTCGTCAGAATTGTAGTAATCCCTACGAGCACACAGAACGTTAAGATAAGGTGATGCTTCTACGATGTGTTCGTGTGAGTGCGCCTGTGGGTCAGAGTTTTTGTCTGGGTGTGTGTGTATGTGTGTATGTGTGTATGTGTGTATGTGTGTATGTGTGTATGTGTGTATGTGTGTATGTGTGTATGTGTGTATGTGTATGCGTGCGGCGTGCGTGCGAGCGGGAGAGTGTATGTATGTATGAATGTGTGTGTGTGTGTGTATGTTTGTGTGTGTGTGTGTGTGTGTGTGTGTGAGAGAGAGAGAGAGAGAGAGAAAGAGAGAGAGAGCGAGAGCGAGAGAGAGAGAGAGAGAGAGAGAGAGAGAGAGAGAGAGAGAGAGAGAGAGAGAGAGAGAGCGAGAGCGAGAGCGAGAGAGAGAGAGAGAGAGAGAGAGAGAGCGAGAGCGAAAGCGAGAGCGAGAGAGAGAGAGAGAGAGTTTGTGGGTGTGGAACAGTGTATGCGTGTGAGTAGTTATTAGGGCCCCGCTGGCCCCGTGCAAATGCCAAAGATCAAAGAACATCAAAGGATTTTGGTGCAGTAGCACCGTTTCGGCACTTTACTTATAAAAAAGAAATGATTAGGGACCTGTCATAAAAATCTACTTATAAAAACCTCTTATCTTAATTGGCTTTTGACAGCTTTACTTATAAAAAAAAGTTTGATTGATGACCGTGCCGCCGACCCACCGCAGTTGAAGATAGAGTAAGGAGGTACAGAGCGTTATGTAAGCGGGATATGCAGAAGGTATGTGGACAGTTGAAGATACAGTAAGGAGGTACTGAGCGACTTGCAAGCGGGAGATGCAGAAGGTATGTGGTCAGTTGAAGAAACAGTAAGGAGGTAGAGAGTGACATGAAGCGGCAGATACAGAAGGTATGTGGACAGTTGAAGAAACAGTAAGGAGGTAGAGAGTGACATGCAAGCGGGAGATGCAGAAGGTATGTGGACAGTTGAAGATACAATAAGGAGGTAGAGAGCGATATGCAAGTGGGAAATGCAGAAGGTATGTGGACAGTTGAAGATACAGTAAGGAGGTACAGAATAAGATTCAAGCGGGAGATGAAGAAGGTATGTGGACAGTTGAAGATACAGTAAGGAGGTAGAGAGTGACATGCAAGCGGCAGATGCAGAAGTTATCATCTGTCCTCAGATGGTGATTGCTTTCTACCAGGAACGGCTGGTGCTCAAAAGGCGAACATCACTTTCTACCAGGAACGACTGAGATGGTCTACACAAAATGAAGAATAAAAAAACATGTTAAAACTTTATAATATGTAATTGTTGTAATAATCCACTAGTGCATAATAATCCACTATAAAGTCAACTTAAGCTTAAAAATGCAGCACTCTTATTAGAAACCAGTCTTATTTCTACCTAGGTTACGGTATGAATCAGTAGTGTTCCCCAGTCAGCGTCAGTCTATATTTTTAGCGCTTAGCGCGTTCCGTCACACGGCAAATCGCTTACAGCTAGGCTTAACTAGGCACCGACGACGTCAAAGTCATAGGTCACCAATATCGTCTCTTAGCGTTCCGCCTCACGGAAAATCGCTTACAGCTAGGCTTAGCTAGGGCACCGACGGCGTCAAAGTCATAGGTCACCAATATCGTCATCATTTATACACGCCCGCTTAACTAGGCACCGACGGCGTCAAAGTCATAGGTCACCAATATCGTCATCATTAGCGACACCACCAGCCGCCGTTGTATTTCATTGCCGACTACAGGTTTGTACGGGTAAGCGAGAGAATAAAACAACCAGCTCACAACACATGCAACTAATAATAGCACTTCTATTGTTCACGCGTTACTCATTCTTACACTAGAGGCGCTACGAGGCGCTACCTTCTACGTTAGCCCTCGTGTATAACCACTATATAGCCTCCTTACGCCTAAATGACTGATTACTCATTCTTGCACTAAAGGCGCTACCGTCATTCTTACATAGAGGCGCTACGTTATCATAGCATAGCCACTAGAGCCTCATTACGCTTAAATGACTGATTACTCATTCTTACACTAGAGGCTAGGGTTCCGACGGCGTCAAAGTCATAGGCCACCAATATCGTCATCATTTATGCACGCCCGCTTACAGCTAGGCACCGACGGCGTCAAAGTCATAGGTCACCAATATCGTCATCATTAGCGACACCAGCAGCCGCCGTTGTATTTCATCGCCGACTACAGGTTTGTACGGGTAAGCGAGAGAATAAAACAACCAGCTCACAACCCATGCAACTAATACACCACTCATTCTTACACTAGAGGCTCTACGAGGCGCTACCTTCTACGTTAGCCCTCGTGTATAACCACTATATAACCTCCTTATACGGTATAGCCACTAGAGGCGCTACCTTCTACGTTATCCCTAGTGTATAACCACTATATAACTTTCTTACGCATAAATGACTGATTACTCATTCTTACACTAGAGGTGCTACCTTCTACGTTATCATAGCAAGTATAGCCACTAGAGGGCAGCTCTAATGTACTTAGAAGAACAGGCGGCGTGCCGCGGCGGCGTCCCGCGGTGGGTCGGCGGCACGGTCATCAATCAAACTTTTGTGTTAAGTAAAGCTGTCAAAAGCCAATTAAGATAAGTTGTTTTCTATAAGTAGATTTTTATGACAGGTCATTAATCTTTTTTTTTATAAGTAAAGTGCCGAACCTGTGCTACTGCACCGAAACCCTTTGATGTTCTTTGATCTTTGGCACTTGCACGGGGCCAGCAGGGCCCTAATAACTACTCGTGTGTGTATGCGAGAGAGAGTGTGTTTGCGTGTGAGAGTGTTATTGTGGGAGGATGTGTGCGCATGTGTGCGTGTATGCATGCATGCGAGCGTGTGGGTGTGTGTGGGTGTGCATACGTGTGTGTGTGCGTGTGCGTGTGTCTGTGTGTGTGTGTGTGTTTGTGTGTGTGAGAGTGTGTGTGTGCGTGCGTACGTGCGTGCGTGCGATCTTGAGTGCGTATGTTAGTAGGTGAGGTAGTATTGTAATGTATCGAGGCCTTGGTCGGGTATTCTCTTTAGCGGAATGGTTCGACACGCACAATTAAATGCGTAAACATCACCTGTGTATCAGGTGTGGATGTAATTAATCTTAGATGATCGTATTTGTCTGTATAGCCTTGATCCTTTACGTTATCATCTCAAAATCTTCGTGAGGAATTTTGAATTTTAGCTTGTTAACTATTAACAAGAGAGCTAAGCGGTGTGGTCTGAGGAAAAGTGTGACATTGTGGAGGATTAAATTCAAATTCAAATTTAAAATACCTTTATTGTCCCTCATGGGGAAATTCTCTTGTGTTGTTCGCTATTTAAGAACGCAGTAAATTAATAAATTAATAAATAAGTACACATGTGTAACTGAGAAGACTGATTCAATTAATTACATATGATTAAAATAAAGTAGCACAGAACAATCAGCCAGTTGTTAGGAAACATAATTTACACTTACACATCACAGCCATCAGTACAGGAATAAGTTCATCATCACAGATGTTATTTAACTAGGTGGAATACAGTGCAATTACCAGTATAATCACACACGCGCGGTCAAGTTGGCCTATGCTTTTAAGTCAAATAATATAAGTCAAATAATATAAGTCAAATATAACTTTGCTTGGTCTAACTACCAATACACATGTCTACGATACATATTAACCTACTGATTTGAAATACCTTTCCTGAAAGTATTGTCAAGATACTCCTTATTTAAAAAAGTTGTAAATATAACTATTAACCAAACAGACTGGACATATTCTCTACTGTGAACAGTTAGGAATGACTTCGATCCAGTTAAACATTTCTCAATTGTAGCACTACCGGCAATGTGGAATTTGTTTGGTTCACCCAACGAATCTAGCCTATTGAAAAACAGTTTTAACTGTGTACGGGTCACCGGAATTAACCAGTTTTACTTGATTAATAACTAAGCGATCCTAATATATAATTTAACACACTGTGTTGTGGGACAGTGACGGGCGGGGTCCTGAATAATTGATGAAGTTTTATACACGCAGTTCATGACTGATGATATAATTTAACCTTTAATAAATAGTGAGTTCGTTTACGAGACCTATAATGAGCAATTACGAGAGTGCGCGTTAGTTGAGGCGCGCGGGCAGCATGCAACAGTTACTGCGCCCTTGCTGTATGGAATGGCCTGACATGACAACAACGTCAAATTAACATTTACATATGGCGATTTTGTCCTCTTAACTTTTTAACAGCATTTAGGCAATGCGTCACCCATGTGTCATCAGCGATATTGCGGCTGGGAATCTGTTAAGATAATACAATACTTTATTCGTACTTAAAATATTATCATGCTACGGACTATGGCATCGGAGAAGATTACTTGTGAATTGGTCGCCAACAAACATCAGGCCAACGCAGAAATGAACGATCTTTGGGATGTTTATATTGTTCGTTTATATATATATATATATATATATATATATATATATATATATATATATAGCTAAATGTCATCAAGTTGGCCTATTTTAATATACACTTGTCTTGCGTTGTTGCTTTGCATAGGAGGATGTACGTGTCAGGGGCGCAATTTCCTGTAATGTAAATAATGTTACGGTGTCTCCCGTGTTATATATATATATAATTATATATATATATATATATACATATACAAACATATAACACGGGAGACACCGTAACATTATTTATATTACAATACATTATAAATGTGACAAATAGTGTTGATTTGGCAGTTTAAATGCAATGGAGAATCGCGGATTCAATAGCTAATTATGTCGTCGGGTAATTTTTTCTTTAAGAAAAATAATAATTATCATATACTCATCACATCGCTTCGTGACGTGACGAGAGGTTAATACGTACCGAGTGTGACACGAGCGGGCACGGCCTCCCGGTTGATCCAGAAGGAAACCCACGATATGATAACGATGAGATAGATGGGTAGGTAGATCTGTAGCAGGTAGTAGCCGATCTCTCGGCGTAAGTGGAACTTGATATTGAGCGTGGAACGGAAACCTGCGGACAACGTCCATACTTGTAGAACTCGGCCGGTTCTAAAGGTTCGCTAGTTGACGTGTTATACGACGACAGATTGTCGTTGCTATGGATCGTTATCAGAAGTAATGTGTGCAGTCGGTTTAAATAAAATAAAAGCGTCATTTTTAACCATCTAAAACACGAGTTTGACTATTATATCTGGTAGCTTGCAAAAACCAATTGCCAAGACTGACGTTTTACGCCAATTCGTTAACAATTCGAAACAAGAAGCAGGTGCATCACTTTTGTCAACTATCTATGCGTTACAGGCTTTCCCAAATACATACTCATGATTATCAACTGTCTCTGGTAAACAGAGGCGGACTCAGAGAGGGTAGTCTGGGGGACAACAAAACCTCCACAGGCCGCCGAACCAAATGGTGTAGTAGAATTTGTTTCGCTTCCGCGCCGCCGTAACTTCAGCTTCTCCGCCGTTTCGGCTGGACTGTCATATCGGAAGACGGGGGAGGGGGTGCTGTTGAAAACGTTTCGCAGCCGCGTCGACGTAACTTCAGCTTCTTGTAAAAGGTAAAAGTTAAGTTTTTATATAGCACAGTGTCCTGTTCTCAGGAGTGCTCAAAGCGCTTAACACTTTACTCTTTAGGTTTGTTTTCTTCGTGAAATTATTCTGACACATGAGGAGCTAAACAATTGAAATGAGGAAGGAGTTGTAAATCGTAATGTCCCGACTCAATTGATCTGGATCCAAACTAAGTGCGTTACCTATTATGTCAAACGAATATCACGTTATTTAATATAGTTATGCTGAATGTGCTGTCGTACTTCCACTGATACTGCTGCTGCATCGTTGCAACTGCAGCTGCTTGCTTTCTTGCAGGCTTACTGCTGCTACCGACGGCAGCAGCGGCGACTACTACAATATTTATTATTATTATTACATTGATGACGATGATGATTACAGTGATGCTGATGATGACGATAACAATAGCAATGATGACAATGATGACAACGATGACGATAACGACGATGACGATGAGGAGGAGGTGAAGTTCTACATTTTGTGTCATGTCATTTCTTGGAACTGATTTGTTCAACATCACAGTTAACAGTTTGCCACAAGGTTGTATTTTGCGGAACTCACCAAACGGGTCTTTTGACGTTTTATTGCCAACTTGTATATCGATGAGTCTAAACTGGGCCATACTGATGACTGAGTCGGTTTTCACTGGGTGCTTCATTGATGGGTCCCACTTGTAACGGACATCATCAAGGTTGTAGGCGTCTGAACAAAGAAACATACGTGCAACTAGAGTGGTCCGTAAAAAGGATGGGGAGTTCAAACACTAGTTATGCACAGTTTTATTGTGGATTCTGTTGTTGATGTGTTTGCTATACGTAATTTACAAAAAAAGTTGTTGTTGCGTATATCCTTTCCTACAGGATATTGAACAGCCTGCCTATGATATGAAGATTTGGCCAATTGGTTGCTACTGCTAATTTGACCTGGTGTACATGCTTCATCGGACAGACTATTTTAAGTTACCTTAACTATTACGACAAGTAGCTGAATCTCATTATTCAGAATATTGCGATTACAGCAAGAAAGAAACTGTATTTAACCCCATGTACATAACATAATTCTTCTTGGTTGTATACACGCAATATGCATTGAAATCATATAGAAAATTACATGAATCACAATTTTTTCCAGATGTGTTCGGTAACTGCTGTTGTGTACGTGTGCATGCATGTGAACGTGTACATGTGCGTGTGCCTGCGTTAGCGTCACTGCGTGTGTCTTATGTGTTTGTTTGTTTGTTTTGTCATACATGTGTATATTCTTGCTACATTCTAATGGTTTGCACATTTGATTCATATATATATATATATATATATATATACACACACACACACACATTTGCATCATATATATATATATATGATGCAAATGTGCAAACCATTAGAATGTAGCAAGAATATACACATGTACAGGCAAGACAAACAAATATATATATATATATATTATATGTATATTATATATATATTATATATATATATATATATATCGAAATTGCGGCATCAGTTGTTTTGATATGCAACATGTACAATTTTAAAGTGTTTGCGGATGTGTGTGCGCGCACGTGTGCACGTGTTTATTATGTATTTTAAGGACACTGGTTGTATATAGTCCTAAAGGTAGATTTTTACTTACAACTTCCAAAAATCAGTGGACAATTTTGACTGTCCAGAGGATACTTTTGTAGGTGCATTGGACACTTCGATTTGATCGTCAGTCTGAAAAAATCAATATATATTATATTCAGCGCCAGGTGGAACCACATCGCGATGCAAAACAAAGACGTTTCACGCTTCCGATGATGTTTACACGAACGACTATTGCACCACGACACAGTGACACCGGGCAACACTTACACATCTTAAAGTTATGTCTGAAGAATGAAGCCTGAATTGCACCGAGTTGTAAATTAGGCAATATATACAACACCATCAATATAGGATCAGCATCACCAGCAATCCCTCTTAGCGAGGATAACATTTCCATGGATTGTCGGTGTAATTTGGTTTGTATTCGTATATGGCTTATTAGTCCAACATTTGCTCGGCACAGCTTCCCACAGTGTGAAGATGTATAACTAATGAGGTTTTTGTTTATTTCCCATGGCTCTAATCTTCATAGTCTCACACATTTGGTTACGTTTCTAAGTATGTAGGGTTCGAATGACTCTGTGCCGTTTCGAGTAATCGACCGCCATTTAGTCACATCTTTTAAGGGGGATTTCGTCTATACGGTGTCTATGTTTCAGCTCCATAAAGAAGTGCGGGAAGTATAATAGCTTTGATGACCCCTTGTTTAGTTTCGTGTCTGGTCTGATGTCTCAAATATCAAAGGCACTGCTTCGTAAGCGCCAAAAACCTGAGCTCGCAAATTGTAGTCGATGTTGTATTTCGTCATCAAGATCAGCCTTCCGGTGATCCTGCTGAATGCGGCTGTCCAGCCAGGTTGAGGTAAGGCAGGCGATTTTGGGGACACGTTTTCTAGCCCCTCCCCCAGACTAGGGGTGAGCAGAGTGATCTTAAAAAAGGCTGCTCATACAGAGTTACGAACAACGAGCTACACTTCTGCCTCAGTCAAGCATAGCGCCCATCAGTAAATACTGCCTTTGTGCCAGTTCGTGATTAAAAGCTCCGAGATCCACAATCCTGCTCCCATTGCCACTACTTGGTCGTCAAAGGACTTCTGTTGTGGTGATCAATCCAATTCACTGTGCGTTATTTTTTTGAGTGGGAAGACTACTGCACAATAGACTCAACAATGTGTTGAGAATAACATACCCTGGGTACAATGGCCAGCAGAACCTGTACGGTTGTAGAACACTTCTGCTGCACCGTTTCAGCCGCTTTCACAGCCGTTGAGAGAATGTGTCCCTTTCTTCCATATGATAAACACAATCATTTCATTATGTCGCTGATAGGTATAATGGAATGGTTGTGAAAGACGATCTAGCAGACATATACCGAGGGAAGTATTTTAATGTCAAACGTGTCCAATGTGCAAAAAAGTATATCTGCGAACAACGGCTGCGCAACGGCCACTTGGCAGCCGAATGACTGCCTCGTGACGTCCGCGTGACGGCCGGGTGACGGTCGCGTGACCGGCTCAGGAGGTACACAGTTCCAACAATATTGTGTTCACTCAAAACAACTGCTAGAATTCATCTGACGCAAACACGAATAGGTCTTGATGACATATCGCAATGGAATTAGATTAATATCAAATAAAGCGTATAAACGTCGGTTATTATCGGCAAAATGTGACGAAACGTCTGTGAGCAAATGCAAGTATAACATAGTTAGAGTTTCACCTGCCTCGTATATTTATACAAGATGGCTCGGTGGGGACATACCACAATTGCAAGTAATTAATCCGTCAATGCCCATTAAGAATGTAATAATACACAAGAACGAACGGATCATGTGTTGAGTCTATTCCGCACACGTTGTTTTGCTCGTTAAGAGTTAATTCGCGAACCACGTTAGTACTTTCATATCTTGGACATGGTTCATTAGCAATAATTGGAAGAGACTGCTCGATTGCGTAATTACATGGACAACTATATACAGTAACCATATATTTATAATTTCCGTTTTATGCGGATTAAGTTCGGTGAGCGTCTTTCCAAGAAGCCACCATCTATAATGATCTCGCGAACTCACATGCGACATAAAGGATTTCTTATAAGGTGCCCAGGGAAATCGATCATCTAGGTCCTAGACGGCATTCCGATCTTGAGATAGAACAAAGTGGGTCTAATATAATTTCAGATGGACTAATTTGCCTTAGGCTCTAAGTGCACGGGCCCTGAGATGTCAGCGACATGTCTCGACGGCACCTTTTAGCAGATTCACGTATATATAGGTAATTTCCAATTAGAACGTCACTCGCATGGACGGAACCGATGCTATGATACTTGGAAAGCATATATTTATGGCACGATGATATTAGCCGATAAGCCATTTATAAATAAAGAACCAGTTCGCGTTATCAAATCAATGCACGGCAAATATAAACAACTTTAACGTAGCGGTCAAGCTAAGAGGTTCATCTAATTCGCTGAAAGAAAATTACATTGTCTTTGTCACTTACATTGTTGGTTCGACGTCTCAAGTAACATCGAGAGAAACATTGAGGTAAATTAATTTATGTCGCATGCATGAACTATTGTAATGTAATTTCTAATATTGTTTTGTGTTGGTCTGTATTAACTGTGATTTTAGAAGACATATGACTACAATGGCTATCTGGTTAGAACATTAACGTTTTTCATTAGTCATATAAACATTGAATGTTGTCATGCGTGTTGCGTGCTGAAATTTATGTACTTCTTTTATAGCTATAGCAATACGGAAGGTGTTAAAAGTAACCAACTTCTTCTTGCCTCTTTTGAACATCATGAGGCCTTGATGATCCGAACATCATGAGGGCCTGATGATCCGAACAGTACTGGACTATTATTCACAATGGTGAATATTCGCGTCATCAAATCGTGGCATTGACGCAGACAGGCAGGGACCGTACGGCAAATATAGATATGCCTTGGCAAACGCTGTTCATGTTCGGATCATCAAGGCCCTCATGGTCTGGAGTGGTGCAGTTTGTTTGAGAAAAAAATATATTTTCGAACTGGCATATATCTATTCTGCTTCAATAATATTGAAAGGAGGTATTCACAATAAAAACCATTAATATATCTAAACAAATGACAAAACCCAACACCTGCCGGCAAACTCATGATAATCTAATAAAATATGAACATATTTATTATTTCTAAGCAAAAGACAGAGCCTGACATCTGCAGGGCAAACCCAGAGATCGCACGCGGAGATGGCCTGTGTAATGCCTCTTTCACTTTGTCTATAGGCACTTACACTTCAATTGATCAATTTTGTACTAATGACAAACAGCGATGTACGCGTATTTATACATATCTGGGGAACCAAACTATGATAAAAATTTAAGCGATTATAAAGATATTAGAATATTAGTTATCTTGGGAGCATAAGTCACCCGATGCATAGTACTCAAGTACCTGAAGTAGGCCACCGACGGCCTCCAGGACTCGCACCAGTTTGTATATCAAGCAAACAGATCAGTAGACGATGCGGTAGTTTTAGGTTTGCATCACATTCTGAAGCACCTAGAGAGGCCAGGAACCTATGCCAGGATCCTGTTCAGCTCAGCATTTAACACTATCATCCCATTCAAGCTGTTCGATCAACTTTCATTGTTGAATGTACATCCTGCCATGTGTCACTGGGTCCTTAACTTTCTTCTTCACTGGCCTCAATCTGTCAGAGTCAACAACTCTATCTCCTGACCTCTTGTCCTAAATACAGATGCCCCACAAGGTTGTGTGCTATCCCCCTTCCTGTTTACTGTCTTCACAAATGACTGAGTCTCCGTGAACCAAACGGTCCTTGTGATCAAGATGACACTACTGTGGAGGGCTGCACTGAGAATGCGGATGAGACGCCATATAGGGAGGAAGTTCAGAGAATGGTTGGCTGGTTTGCGTATAACAATCTTGAATTGAACGTTTCAAAGACTAAAGAAATGATTGTTGATTTTCGTAAAAAGAAGACTCCCACTCACCCTCTTTCGATAAATGGCGTGGAAGTCGAGCAGGTTGAATCTTTTAGATTCCTTGGTACAACAATTTCAAACGATCTCAGCTGGTGCACAAACACACTGTGCATTACAAAAAAGGCACAACAACGCCTGTTCTTCCTGAGGCAGCTCAGGAGATTCGGCATTGCTCAGGAGATTATGATACGATTCTACCGCGCAATCATTGAAAGTATCTTCACTTTCACGATTGTAGTGTGGTTTGGCCGCGCCAGTCAGGAGCAGAAACAACGGCTAGAAATTATCGTGAAGGGCGCATCTAGAATCATTGGGCGCGAGTTGCCATCCATTGAATATATTTACCATGCTCACTGTGCGCGAAAATCCAAGAGCATTGTACGGGATACTACCCACCCAGCCAACCATCTCTTTGAACTTCTTCCCTCTGGCAAGCGCTATAGAAGTATTAAGACAAATACCAATAGACTAAAAAAATTATTTTATCCGCAGGTTGTGAGTCACTTGAACCGCGAGATGCCATGATACTGTTTTCAGTCGGTTTAGATTTTATGTCGCCATGCTAAATTATTTATTAATAATTTTTTTATTTTTTTATTTTTAGTATTTATTTATTTATTTATTATTTATTTATTAACTTGACTACATGTATGTACATACTTTTTAACAGTCAGCTTAGTTTTTATATCGTCAGCTAATTTATTTATACATTTATTTTTTATTTATTTAACTACATGTATACTTGTTAACTTTTTAGGTAATGTTCAGACGGTATTAATATTATGTTATCAAGTTAACTTTATGTCAATAGATGTACGACTGTCTTAAAATATGTTGGCAGTTGGCCTTGGTTTAAATTTATACTAGTTTTAGCATAGTTTCATAATGTTTCTGATTGTATATTTTGCGTGTGCATGATGGGGGACAGGGGAGACAAGCGTGCATGTATGTTGACGCCACAACGCCAAGAATTCCTCGTACATTTTAAATGCTACTTGGTAATAAACAGTCTGAAGAATGAATCTGAATGGCTGGATCTGGTTTGAAGAAATTGCGATGCTATAGTTCAACTATGCATCAAAACACTGGGGCACATATTGAGAGGAAAGTCCATTTCCAGAGCGGTACGTGCACACCTCTTGTTAGATGTACACACCTGTAGTTCTGAATGGGCTTCTGCTGTCCAGATCCTCAGATGTCCCCTTCCTAATACACACGATTAGCTACAACGGCGAGATGTTGATCCATTGGGTGAAATGGCATTAGC
>OZ023215.1:8101628-8119128 GCA_963995525.1 Escarpia spicata
ACGTTCCTGGCGTTTGCAAAGAATAAGGCCTACTTTACACAATTCCTTTGGGAGCACATTGTCGGGCAATTCCAACTTGGCAAAACAGTCGGTGTGGCTGGTGGGGAAAGCGTAGGATCAATCAACAAATCCAGATGTGGACCCACTCAAACTTGAGGCATGGTATGAACAGGCCGACATACGGATAATCTTTCACTGTATTCAGAGTCGCACTAACGATGTAGTAGTTCAGGCTCGATATACCGACATACTGGTTTTACTTCTGGCTCATTTCCATCGGAAGATGCAGAACAATTTGTATGCAGACTACATAATACCAAAAATAGATAAGCGAGCGAAAAATGAACAACTGTCAAACACGTTCCAAAAATGCCTTTTTAATGATTGCTAGTACCAATACGGTTCGTCGGATCCAAACAATATTGATGTAATTTGAAAGTTTAAGCGTTCTGCTATTCAAACATATAAATGGTTTCCTGATAATCATTCCTAAAATTAACCGAAAACGGACCTACAACCGGGCCCGTTCCGGTGTCTTAGACACTGCGAACCACGTTGTTTCGTCGACACAGTTCACCAATCTACCGATTGAGGCACCACTATCTGATTTCATGGTATAAGCTCCACCCACTTTCAAACGGCTGCTAAAATGACATACGTGAAGTAGGCGTGACGTCACAATCACGCATATCAACCAACCAACGCAACGAATTTAGACCCGTTGTGTGACGTACTTTATTGTGACGTCACGCCTACGTAGAGATATATCGGTTTCGCTGCGATCAAAGCACATTAGTTTCGCCGCGGTTTAAAAGTGGGTGGAGCTTATAACTTGAAATCAAGAAATGGTGAAGTGCGCATGTCTGAACCTATGCAAATGAGGAAAACAGCGCCGCAATCGGAAGATTAGTGTACTGAGTACCCGCCGCCAACATCGTTCGGAACCGTACAGAACACCGAAAACGGCGTGATTGTAGGTCCATTTAGATGTCGCTAGAATAACAAAAAGTGCATCCTTTCAAATGATACCAAGATCGTCGGGACAGGACGAGCCGTGAGGGTGCTAGCGACCGTAGAATTTCATGTTTTAGACGTGTTCTGAGTTGTTAATTTTTCGCTCGCTTATCTATTTTTGATAATACTGAAGATGTGGATACTGTCGACAAGACAGACGAGGTTACAATTGTTCGTCAAATCACATGCTCCTGAGTCAATTCCACCAACAAGTGATGGGTTTTCTGAAACGGTCACATTACCAGGCAGCAGTGTTTAACATTATTAATATTACTCGATGTGGGTGGTTCTGTTATTTGTTAAGATTCATGACGCATAGACTGTCATATGTTTGTGTACAGCGACTGTAGAATGAAGATAGCAGCCTGTCTACAAATGATGTTGCAAAAACAAGCGACAAGAAACGAAGAAACGAGAACCGGATGGAAAACGTGCGAAGAAGCATGCGAATTGTCGTGCTTTATAAATACATGTCTTTCTCTAAATAACTGACATTTCTATGGATACCTGCAGCGTTGCTGACATAGAAGTTGTCACCAGGAAAAGTGTAACAATATGTTGGCCGTCATCACGCTGCACACGGACAACTCACGGACTGCCATCAAACTATTGATTCGGATGATTATCACCGTCGACGAAACAGACGACACCGCCTGATTATTCGCTAATAGTCACAGGAGACGCCAACAAAGCAATTTCTTGTTGGATTACTCGTCGATAAAAACATATTTTATTGTGGTGTTTCGTTCCGAGGGAGACATTTTACGATGTCTAGGCCGTGACCCCCCGGCCGGGTAACTGCAAGAACAGAAGCATCGGGTAAGCTCTGGGATAAAAAGAAAATGAACATATTGTACACGTCTGATGCATACATTTCTGGAGGGACCAAGTTGAAACGTTTAAGGAATCGAATCCCACATACAGCTAGACAGACTTGTTACAAATGCAACTGACTGATTTGTGTAAAACCATTATATGATGTGTTTCTTCTTCCTATCATGACTTAAACAGTCAATAAAGCACAGAAAACAACTATAAGAAAAGCTCTTCCGCCCACCAGGCTCTCTCTCAATATATCAAAGACAAATTATATGTTATTTGGTAATCGTATTATAAAGACACGCGTCTCTATACATATAAGTACGGAAGAAATAAATAAGGTTGAATTAAATGTTTAGGAGTTTTGATAGATAATAAATTACCATGGAAAAAACACATTTCTGTGATCTCAAAGAGTTGTGCCATAATGTATAGAGCCAGCTTTGTCATTGAAAAACGGGGAATGCTTACTTTATACCATTCCCTTTTTCATCCATACTTTATGTATTGCATTGAAGTATGGGGCAATACGTAGGTTATTACCTTAAATTGTTTAGTATTGTTACAAAAGAGAGTGGTGCGCTTAATGTGTAGAGCGAAGAGGTTGGATCACACTTCGTCTCTATTCTCTGAATTACGTATCTTGAAAGTGTCAGATATTGTTGAATTACGAACTGCACTTATTATGTACAAGGCAAATAGCAATTTGCTACTAGTGAACATACAAAAGTTGTTTACTTTGTACAGTCCTGTCTATGCAACTAGACAAAGCCCAACTTTTAAACAACATTTTGCTCACACCAATTTAAAGAGAATGTGTCTTTCGTTTAAAGGTGTAACAATATGGAATTCTCTTGACAATTCTTTAATATGTTCTAGAAACGTCCATTGCTTCAAAAAATACACTGATAATATTTTGCTTACTTACTAAACATGTAGTGTCTGTATTGGACTTCACAAATTGTTATTCTTTAACACAAGTGGTATTGGTGACATAGATATTTCATTCTTTAAAAAAATATAAATTGTATGTTATAATCACGCATGTTGCATATTGTAATATATTTTTGATTGTAATTATATCAATTTGTGTACGGTATACTGTGCATGTATTATGTTGTTGTTGAACAAACACTTACTTCCTTACTTAGAGTAATCGGCAACCTGCTGTTTTTCTTAACATGCCATGTCCAAACAGCTTAAAAAGACGATACGTGTTCGCCTATTCGATGTCTTGCAATAGTTTTCTTTGTTTTTATTTTCGGTAGACTATTTGATAACAAAGACGACAGGCAGATATTGTAAACAAACACAAAATTAACTTGACAGGAATTTGACACGCTCGTGACATTTATCTCATGAGGTAAATTCATTCACGTGATAAAATACTTATATCTAACACAGCCAGCGAATGTGTCGCTTGGATTGTGCTCCCGACTTCTAACATTTAAAAACATCTAGCAATTACGGTAGGTGGATAAAACGTCAAACAAGTTACGTAATTAAGCTATTTGGATACCGTTGGACAAGAACTAGAAGAACAAAATTAGGAGACAGAATTTCTCAAACATACAACCCTAAGAAAAATGTCGCAAACATGTATCAACATTGCCCCTTGAGTGGTTGTGGGTAGGAATACTTATTAAAGACTGTCTCCGCGCGCACGTGCGTGGCGTGTGCATGTGAAAAAGCGTGCGTTCGTGCGTATGCGAGTACATATATGTTTATACATATACGTACGTATGCACGTGTATACATCGAAAACAATTAACCGCTGTGGCATAAGGACCAGTAATTATATCTGGATTTGATGCATATAATTTGATCGGTTTCCCCCACACCTTGCGAAGGGATCACGACACGGATGAGCCAAGCAATTCCTGGAAAACCTATCACTTAACAGCTTGACATTATTGCAGAACACTGTTGTAGTCCCCTAGATCCATCACGTTTATCCAACGTCTGCACGTTTACATGTCAACGATCTTCCCCGCGTCACTATTCCCGCTAGACGTGTAGATGGAACTAAGTAGTTCCAATAAACAATGAATTCATAATACGCGGGTCCGTGAACAAATCAAAAGCTGCGGCTAAACCGGGTTGTCTGTTCCATTACCCGTATTTAACCAGGTTTCGTAATTATAGTTAGTATATTTTCATCATATTTATTATATTACTATAAATTAAAATAAATTAATAACAGGCAGATTCAATTTAACATCGATGTAATGATCCTTACGGACACATTTAATTTCAACTAGCCTCGGTTCGTCATACACCGTTATTGACAATTACGATCTATAATTGTTGTTATACGTTGCCCGATATCATAGGGTACACAGCCTAAATCTACTTATCTCACTTCACATAATACACTTAGACGTCGGAACCGGGGGGCTTGGGAGCTGGCCATCGTTAATGTTGGTGAGTGTGCTGGAGATAGGTTTAGCTCTTCGGTGTTTCGGCAAGGTAGGTTCGGACGGAGGTTGAGAGTGAGACTCAAGGCGGGTGCAGTTGGTTTTATTGCTCAAAAAGGTGTCATTGAAGGACATTGGCGAGCCTCATCCCCGAATATTCACTACGTTCCGATGCCTATGATAAACGTTCAAGTAGTACTGGTATTTCTGCTGCAGTGGTCTGCATCATGAACTCGCTGTCCGCATCATATTCACCAAAGGTCGTCTTTTGCTTCGTAGCACGCCCATGCGAACAAAATCACAACTATTGTGTTAAACTAAAACGAAACAATAGGAAACTATTGGTGTTATGCACCTAAAAGAGTTAATAGAAACTATCAATTTTCAACCATACTAACATCTTTAAAAGCAATGATTAATTAGAAAACAAATGTTGAAAACACAACTAACGAATTACATTGACCGAGCTATTGTTGACCAGAACATTACGTCACTTATGTATGTACTAGGGAACAGTCAAGTAAGTTGGGCCAGTATTGCTTTCTCGGTTTCCCACAAGTGCTCTATGCAACTTAGAAGCGTCTAATTGCCATCAGTATTAAGCCAAACGTTGTCTGTTATCGCTTTGGTTAAAGTTAGCTTTCTGTTGGAGAGGATTATTGAGTATTATTATTGAAATTCGATATTGCAAAAAAAATTATTACTTAATATGGACAGTATTTTGATCTGCTGTTGGTGTACTCATCCTAAAATTCAAAACTGATTCCTGCCTCTGCACAATTGGTCAACTTAGACGAACTCTTCTTGTTGGATAATTATTTCAAGTCCCATTTCTCCAAACTGCATGGGAATGAGAAATGTCCGGCAGCACGGGCGCTTCCACCAGCTGTTATCAGTGCAGGTAGAATCTTCAGAATGTGTTGAATTTCGAACATAGCCTCGTCATTCTTCGGAGATATTCTGTAGATCTTGAACGGCGGGGTCGACAGCAGTCAACGTTGATGGTTGCAAAGCTTTGCCGCCCCGTTCCTGTTCCGGTATTCCCAGGTAGCTCATCTTGAACAGGCTGTGGTCGGTTAGTCACTTATGCTGGTACGAAATCAGCTTCCGAAAAGAGATGATCATTGAATGGGAATATTCTGGTTCTCTTGAATCCCGCGATGATATTCCTTGGTGTCATCGCCGCCATTTGAGCTTCATTCACAAGCGTTGTGATGGCGTAAGTAGTGACCGGCTTTCCAGGATTGGATCGCATGTGAGCTTCCATGGTTTTGTTTCTAAACGGGAAGAAAACGGAGACGTCGAGCGGTTGGAGCTTGTGTGACGTGTGTGGAGGGAATGTCACCAACGTAATTGCATGCTCCTTGGCAAAGTCGATAGCTGCTAGACTACAATGAGATTCGTGGTTGTCAAGAATCAACAAAACATTCTGCTCGGTAGAGCATTTCGTCAAATTAACGAAATGTTCAAGGTAACGACCAAACAAGTCTTCATTCATCCACCCTGATCTACTAACAACACCAATAGTTCCCAGTGGAGCTCCATGGATAAAGTATTCACTGTAGGTGACACGAGGAAACATGAGCATCAGCAGGAGAGTATATCCATCGGCACGGATCGTCACAGTTTTAACAAGCTCACATCTTTCCAGAGAGGTAATGGACCCAACTTGATTAGCACCCTTCGGTGCTATTTGGATTCTGTACAGTGGTACAGCCTGTTTCATCAAAGTTATACACGTATGTTGCTTCGAAATTCTTCTCGTCGAGAACTTTTGCCAGATTTGTATAGAATGCCTTGGCATTATAACGATTGAACGCCGTCGGTCTGGCGAGTGACGTGGCTTCTCGTGTTCGAATACTTAAGCTATACTCCGAAGAAAATCATTTCCACCATGCTTGGCCAGCACGCTGTTTTTCAATCAATGAAGCCAGTATATTGCACCACTTTTAACGGCGAATTCATAGGTTAGTTGTTGAACTTTCGGTTTGCTTAGCCGGTAAAACTCACTTAGAGTCTTGATATGATTCGCTTTTCTCCATTTCCACAGTCAGTATTTTATGAACATTTTTGTGCCTTCATATATCATGTTATGTTGCTCGGTCACTTTCGTTTTGTTGATATAGCGGTGAAGACGGTTTCTCTTGATTCCTATGTCTAGCGCAACTTTACCCACCTTCTCTCCATTGCGAACGGCAATTGTAGCTTCTTCGTACGTTGCCAGTGGAACATTACCATGCCCAGGCTTCCGTTTGTACCTTCGCACTATTGCTATATTGTTACGTACACCTTAAATGAGAAGTATAAACGACCATAAAATTTAGTATCACTCGCACAATGAATTGCGATAAAGTTGGGGGCAAGATGAGCCATGGCTCAACTTGCCCCTGAAAAATGACCCAACTTGCCCCGGCGTCGCCATCACAGGGTCTGGAACAGGGGGCAACAGGGGGCAGCTGGGGCAGCTCCCCCTGGAATTTATCCGGGGGGGCAGACATATGGTTCTGCCCCCATTAAATGTGACCGTGAATGTTTGTTTTTGTGGGGAGCGTCAATGGCGGGTGGAAATCAAAATTTAATGTGTATTTTAATGTGTATATTAATGTGTATTTTTTTGTCGACTGTGAAAGGTGTGTGCAATTAGAGGGCAGACATGGACACTGAAACTGTCAAAATTCTATTTGTTTCGGATATTTTTTTCAAGACCACTCGCCTGTGAAGGATGACGCTTGGGCTAGTGTGTGGGGCAGTTCCGATACATGAATAAAGGTGTCGCCAGCTGTCTAGGTTACTTGTACTGCTCTGTAGATGGGATGGCCCAACTTAGTTTCTGGTCCAACTTACGTCATTCTCCATTACTCTTCACCAATCCGACTGATGGCGTTAGTTTGGTATGTTCAAAGATGTTCGGAACATATAACAAAATCGCGTTTTTATTGAAAACCGACCTTGTATATATCCAACAAAACAACAAAACCAGGTCCAGAAGGAATGTGCTGCATGCGGCAGCACCGCAGTAAACGGTGTTTCTTTATTGGTTGCTTTTGGCCAAGTCGTCGCATCATCAATTAGATGTTGCCTTCGTGTTAGCGGGTATTTTAGTAGAATCTACCACTTTGAGACCAAATTAGAGTAAACCCATGACGTTTGATGTGATTGTGGTTGCAAAATGTTAGTTTATATTAACTCTTTCAGATACGTAAGACCAAAACGATGCCTTATATTTTCCTTTAAAACCAAAATTGTAATTATATAAATAATATTAATGTTCAATCAAGCACGCACAATAACCGTTGCATGTGCCACTGTGAAAAACTCAAATTGTCGATTCTCCAACAACATGCGTGCGTAGCACTGCCTCATCCCACAGTGATGTACCCAAAGTACCCACGACGAAGAAAACATAACGAAGTACGTACGGCTCATCATAAACTACACAAACTGGAGTATACCTACACCGAAATACCCACGGAGACATACCGAAAGCGATGTACCCAACGCAAAATACCCATATCGAACTACACGCCACGAATCACACAACAAACTACTCACTGCGAAGTGTGCCAATGCGAAATACGCATCACAAAATACCTTTCGAAAAATATCCATCGCGAAGAACCCACCTCTGGGAATATACGATATCTCCGTTACGCTTGATGCGGAACAGCTTATTGGAGTAGGTAACCGTGTGCAGATAGGAACCCTGGCCGTTCAGGAAGAAGGTGTCTGGCTTCCAGATCTTGTCGAGCATCTTAATGCTAGGTCTCAGTTCCGTGATGTTGTCGATAGGTGTGAACTGCAGCCGCGGGTCACGCCAAAACTGACGGAAGTAGCTGTCCATCGAGAACATCTTCAAACAAAGAAACACGGTTTTGTTACTACATATTAAGTTAACGCATTAATACTCACGCACGCACGCACGCACGCACGCACGCACGCACGCACGCACGCACGCACGCACGCACAAACACACACGCACACACGCACACACGCACACACGCACACACGCACACACGCACACACGCACACACGCACACACGCACACACGCACACACGCACACACGCACACACGCACACACGCACACACGCACACATGCAAGCGCGCACGGACATATGTCTACATATAGCCGGTAGCTTTGGCATGCATCAGCGATATTATAAATGAAATGGTGATACATATACTTCCCGAACAATCAACTGGATCTGGTTCAATGTGTAAAAGGATTTTCAAAGAAGGGCATTTGCTAGATTTATTAAAACAAAATTTAAAATGATGTTTATTTTGTTGAAGTAATGGCTGCTGTAATAAGCACAATGAAAGTGTAAGCGATGTTTTAGTAATAAATCATGTTTTTTCTTAATAACGAACATCTTGTCGTCTCCCGTTTCCAATATGTCACACACACCCGCAGCATATGCTTTGCGTATAACAACATTTATTACACGTTTGCATCAACGATCATTTGCTTTTGTTAAAATAACGTTAATGCTTGGCGATACTGCATTACTGCTGTTTACAATCAAATCAAAATATGCAACGACTTGACTTCCCATTCTTCTCAACAAATCATTTAGGCGTGAATACTACCAGAGTGCTGCTAATGTAAAATACTGTCATGCGATAATTATATTGGTGTTTGCGCGTTGCCAACGTTCTGTGCAGATATCGGCGATCGCTGAGGTTATTGACATTGACTGCTATAGATTTACCACAATAAAAACCGGTCGGTCGGTCGGTCGGTCGGTCGGTCGGTCGGTCGGTCGGTCGGTCGGTCGGTCGGTCGGTCGGTCGGTCGGTCGGTCGGTCGGTCGGTCGGTCGGTCGGTCGGTCGGTCGGTCGGTCGGCTCGTATAATTACAAATGGCAGTGTCGGAAAATTTAACTGACCTTATCACACGAAAGGAGGACAAGATAACTAATCTTACATTTTTTTGAAATCGATACAGTCTTATTGATTGGCAGCATGCACTGGGACGATTGCCTTCACATTATTTACGTTGACATTAGCGCGTGATGTAATCTTGGCCGGTCTGAGAGGCCAGCAGAATGCCACAGGTTGCCAGATCCAATGGGAAATATGTCATATTTTATATGTATAATCAGCGTAACTGATATGTATCTGAGATCGGCACAATTTTTTTAATCAATTAAAATACATTCGTTAACATACACAAATTCGCATTTTGCAGTGTTAATAATAATAATGTTTACTATTACTCATACAATTACGGTGAATGTTACGATGACATGCTACACAGATTGTACTAAGCTGATTATTCGGTTGCATTACAGGTTTTTTTATTTGATCTTTTATGCTTTTAGGCTTCTGGTAGTAGCGTAAAGACGACGGACTGGGGAGATTGGTTTAATATGATATACTTAACTAGATTTGTAAATGGATGATACTATTAGTATTGACCGGATCCAAACAAGTGTAAACTTTGAGTTTAGAAAATTATATAATGAACTTAATCATTACGGATATGAAATGTATCATGATTCCCCCTTTTCTTTAAATACCAATGATTGTAACTATTTTACCCCAACTGAATTCTCAAAAGCTTTCCAGTGTGACAATATATCTCTATCGATGTTATGTATGAATTGTCGCAGTTTAGAGGCACACTGGGATTCTGTGCAAGAAGTACTTTTTAGTTCAGTTCTCCTTGAACCGACTAAAATGTGGGATAGTTTGACCCTTCGACACAAAGAATAAATCGAAAACTGCAGCGGCAATTATCTCCAAAGCAACTATATGGTGTCGGCATGCGAGAAAAAGGCTTTGTTTTTGAAATGCCACTTGGATTACAGTTATGGCACCTGTGTTGGTACCGGTGTTGCTTGACTAACTAACCACACGTTTGTTGCAGATCTAGTACGAAGCGGCGCATCCAACTTGGCTACAGCAGCACCAGTGCAATGAACGACAACAGTTACTGCTTACGCGACGTTAAACAGAGCTTACTTTCAAAAATTCTACCTGCTTAAATTGTGGTGTGTAACTTGCTACATAATACCAAATGGCCTAAGTGCAATATAAGAAAATATTACGTGATTTACAATTAATGTAAATTATCTATCTAATGTAGTCAATCTTAATGTAGTCAATTATGATGGATTACTGTGTTTTCTAAAATGAACAAAATCTTACATTTTAGTAATTTTCACAATTGTAGGGGATTTATACTTATAACCTGATTGATTGTTCATATATTGATATATCGCGTTTTTACAAAAACTGTGGGTGCTTTGAAAAGTCTCTTCCTCTCAATGGTTTTCTCTGAAATTTTAACACAGTTGTTTTCTCAGCCAAGCTCACCTTTTTAGCCCATATGCTTGTTTAAAAAAAAAAAATATTCTCACCATGTAAAATTTTGCCACTCTAATATATATATATATATATGTGTGTGTGTGTGTGTGTGTGTGTGTGTGTGTGTGTGTGTGTGTGTGTGTGTGTGTGTGTGATGACCACGGTGAATGTTTACATGGGCAAGCATTGAATTGTCGTACATATTCTCACCATTCGCTCCTCCGAGATCGGCCCCATGCTCTTGATTAATATGTTTGTCGTCACTTCCAGGTGAGGCCCTGAAAAGGATCACAAATATCAACACAAAGAAGGTCACCCCTTGCCGACCGTCGCGAGACTCTAGTCACGTACGCATCTATCACCAAAGTGAATTCTAATTGCCGTGCCGTGCTAAGCGCAATGTATATCAATGATCGCATCACTATTGATATACCTGACGACTGTACCTATCAAGGCAGTGAAGGTGGCTTAACCGACAGGAATCAGCTATTAAATAACTCTCCTCTCCTCAACTTATTTACTACTTCGCGAACCAGGATAATTGATGATCAAATGTGTAGATTTGGAATGGTGTAGTTTTTTTATTATAAATAAGGGCGTTCTTTTTGGATAACCATCGACATATTTGACGTTCATTATCGGGTAACTTATGAAATATAATATTAGTAGTCTTACTAGTCAGTATATAGAGCCGGATTATAACCGAGTGTGTCTGGCGAGTTACTTAAAATCAAACAACCGATTTGCCAAACATCTAACATTTTGAACTTGAATTTGGATCGGTTTAATTTTGGTGAAACGTTTAATAACGAAATGAACGCAAACATTAAACGATACTACAGTAGGTAGCAAACAAGGGAACAATAAACAAACTATATGTCTACCCTCCAATTGCACACACCTTTCACAGTCGACAAAAATATACATTAATCAAATTTACATTTCCAACCGCCATTGACGCTCGCCACAAAAACAAACATTTTCGCTCACATGTAATGGGGGGAGCAGAACTGCAGCTGCCCCCCTCCCGTTCCCGTTCTCTGGCAGGTACTGGCTGGCAAGCATGGCCCTCTACATTTTTATTCCGTATTACATCGCCATAAATACAGTTAGTTATGTATTTTAATCTTATTCACATTGAAATAAAATATTGGATACAATGACTGAAGTGTAACATAATAAAAAATTGTATTGAGAAAAAAGTAGAGAGAGAAAAGAGAGAGAGAACATGTTCTATGTTCTATAATTGCGTAGTGGCAACCGAATTCCTGCCACAACAGCAAGTCAACGTAAGTCAACGAAACAAAAACTGCTGTTTCCCGACGGTGACCGAGCACAAGATGGACACTCGTCACAAAAAGTGGGACATTTATTGTAGCAGTGGACGAGCAGGTGACAGTTCAATACGTCAGATATATCTCAACTTGGTCATGCAGTGCGTGGTGTGTGTGTATGATCGCGTGTATGTATGTATGTATGTATGTATGTATGTATGTATGTATGTATGTATGTATATATATATATATATATATATATATATATATATATGTTTGTGTGTGTATGTATGTATATATATATATATAATTATATATATATAATATACATATAATATATATATATATATATACATGCGTACATTCATACATTAATACATATATACATATGTATAAAGACGCATGTACACACACGTACGCACATACACACGCGGCCGCACGCACACACTAACATGCACTATATCGCTTTATAAAATAATGACTCCATGATGTTTCTAGTGCAAATAAAAAGCATTTTACTGTAGAATATGTATGGCGTACAAGATTTCTGCCTGATGACTTGAGGTGGACGAGTGTAGTTTCGTTTTCGGTTTATTGTAGTTGGTATTTACGTGTAACACGATGATTACGCAACACGACAACAGTCATTCAAAACATCATCTCGCACCAGTTGGCATCTCGTTGCTTTGTCAAACGATGCATAGAACCAATCGCAGCTGCTGTTTCACATGAAGATAATGTAAATGCAAGTGTAGACAATGTGGTTGAGATGTTGTTCTCGTGGTCGTATGTGTTGGTACTGTGGTTGGTCGGAAGTGTTGCCAAATTGATTACATCTGTTCCTGTAGTGATTTCAAGTGTAGATTATGTGGTTATACAATCGCTGACGAACAGACATTAACGTAGTCACCACGTTTCGCTGCGGTACGGCACAACTAATTTCGAGGTGCTATATGAACGTGATCTCGCTGGAATCGTAAACACGGCGATTCCAATCCAGTTTACATCCTAGTCACGTGTAATTGTTACATTAAGGACGTTTCGAAAACGTGACGTTCAGTGTCACAGTTGATATTCATTGCAGACCGCTTCGGCGATGGCGTACGCGGCAGTTCCTATTGCCGCTGCTGTCCAAGAGAAGCATACATTAGCGAGTAGTCCCCCTTACGAGTCACCAATAGTTAAGACGCCAATATCGTTATGGTCGAGTAATTTCCAAACAATGTAGCAGTGGATGCAAGTAAAGTATCACTGTCTGTACCGTCACCTCCAACTTTAACATTGGATATGTTTTACCTCGTCATAATAACATTTTACAGCCGTTTGAATACTTCTGTTTTAATTTTTTATTACTTTCTTCAATTTTTGTCAATTTGAACATTGATTAATTATTTTTTTGCGATTACCCAACACATTCAGTTTGGTACGTTGACTTTTGCCGAGATTTCAGATGACATCTACACATAGATATCATCTCGATACCTTTCTTCATGTCATAAATAAAACTACCAATATACACAACATAATATACGATAGAGAAACAAATAAGAATTATTTAAAGTCATGGCGAAAATTGTCTTTTGCAAGCGCCCCGATCTCGACTCCCTTCTCGATCCCTATCGCGTTACGCCCTCCGTTGGATTGTTGGACAATCGAACCAGCAGTGACATGATCGGGACAGGGAAGGGACATCAGGCGCTTGTAGACACTCTCTATTGTTTGCATATCTGCGTAATGTTAAGTGTTTCAATAACTGCAACCGTTACACAAAAGTAGGCCGTGCATTGGCCTATTGCACAGAAAGTCGAGTAAACATTGTATATGATATTATGCATGCATTGTATTTAATGCTTAATATATTAATTGACGATTTAGCCGTATGTCAGCAAATATAATTTTTTTTGGCATAGCATAATCAACGGATATGGGAAGAGAGAAAGTGTATTCGCACAAAGTTGATTATTTAAAAAAAGTACTGTTATCAACTATGTTTCACGCCGATGACGAAACCGATTAAGAATATACTGACGACGATGGTGTTTGATAATATTTGCATATTGTAATTAGGAGTTTGAAGGCACGTTACTTCATTTTGTGATATGAACGTCACGAAAATGAAAGCGTGTGCGCGCGTGTATGCTAATGCGTGTTGTGAGTTGTGTAGGCCCTATGTGTGCGAGCGTGCATGCGTATTTGCAAGCATGAATGCGTGCGTTGGACCTTACGTGTGTGCTTGTGTGCGTGTTCGCGGGTATGTGTGTGTGACAGTGTGTGAAAACATATGTTCGTGTGTGCGTATATACGCGCGTTAGTATACGTCATAATATTTGCAAACACTGTACAGCATTCGTACAAATGCCTACATAAATTGCAATTACGTGATATGTCGTATTTTCCATGCGGAAACACCAACATGAATCTAAACTGGCATTGAGGGAGCAGTAATAAACACTATGAAGACAACACATTTCTGTTGGCGGAGGCTCGGGCAGAAAAGGTCCGAAAACGTGACGAAACTCACAGGTTTGCGACATTGTTCGCGAGTCGTTTATTGCCACGATAGGCGGCCATTGACCGACCACGACACTAGCTACCTCCATCATTCGATATTTCGCTCCTCTCATTTCAGATTAACTTCGCTAAGAATTAATTCAATCTAGTATCGCCTACGTTTTGCAAACACATTTGCGCAACTGTATTTTCTAATTTGATGAAATAATTGGACAAAATGTTGAGTTGATTCGCGATGGGAAAAACATTTGTGATATACTCATATGAGAAATATGACGGATTCGAATAAACACTGTGCATTATTCCCTTCATGGATCCGCTGAAGTGGCTTCACATTACTGGCAGACCAGTGCATTCCATCACCCTTCACATTACTGGCAGACCAGTGCATTCCATCACCTTCCACGTTACTGGCAGACGAGTCCATTCCATCACGCTACACATTACTGGCAGACCAGTTCATTCCATCATCCTACACATTACTGGCAGTCCAGTGCATTCCATCCCCAAATCGACTTCCGCTACGTTGCATTTACTACAGGAAAACTATTCTTTCAGATATATCCCCAACTGCTTATAGCCCTGCACTCGTGTATAGCAAAGTGAAATTGCCGAAGTTTTGAAACGGCGTCGTGTGGGCTCAAAACCCGGTCCTTTGGCGTAGATTAACAATCTAATACCGACCTACCGCGTACCCGTTTACTTGATAGGAACGAGAATGCCTTGTTTCTCACGCAAATTACTTCGGCGCAGTAATTGCAAACAAATATGTGAACCCGAAGCAAGATTAATAATCACACATACTCTTAAAACAATCGCCATCAAAAGTCACAGAATAACAAACACATTACCTCGCGCAAACGAGTATAAATAATCATAGACGTTGATTCGTTGGATTAAATGCGCTGTTGTCTGAGTGCATATGTGGCATTACTTCCCTCTGTATGTAGTAATGCTGTCCAGTAAGGCAATATTTATAAGAACACTGAAAAGCTTTTAGCGTAGCAATTAAAACCGCCTGCTGTTTTAGAGCCCATGATTGCAATCAAACAGCGAAGTTTTTAGTTTTAGCGAGTGAATGTTTATGTGTACCAAGGTGTGTGGAACAAAGGACATTTACATACAAATGGAAAGAGTCTTACTTATGTTGATCACGTGTTCCCTTTGTTTGAACGACTGTTTTGTCTGGCTTGTTGTAACCAATTTAGTATATATATTTTAATGTAAAGAAAAAAACGTACGTCGCTTATTGATCTGATCTGGTTTCTTAGCTTAGTTAAATATTTGTTAACAGTACCTGACCAAAATTTCGTTTATTGAGAGGTAATGGTGATAAATACTGGTTGTGACCTGGTGTGCATATGCGTTGTACTCTTCAATGCGTCAGGAAACTTCTACATTTAAAAAAACTGGGCGTAAGACTAACGAATCTATGATGTCTCTATCCCAGGAAAGCTAGCCCCTCTTGCCAATGGGCTTGTCTGCTTGCGATGTAAGCAGCTTCTGTTTGGACCAACGTTACATCTCGTCCCTTTAGCATTACGATTGCAAGATATTGAGACTAGGCGGAAATCTCGGCAATATGGCGGATTTTATAATCGAAGCTACTTCATCATGTGTGAACCGGGACTTGCGCAATTAAACGTAATAAAGGTTAATGTTGTCCCACGTGTGTTAACCGTCTGCACATGTTCGTTTAGTAGTCTGGTCCTAATCGCAGATAAGTGCTCATCCCATCCAAATAAAGTAGTTCTGCTGTCTCCATTATTGTTGAATGTTTGGTTAGTGATGCACCTGCATGCCTTTGTGATTGCCGCTATATATGTATATGACCAACGCATTATACATCAAGAATGAATAACGATTCCCTAATTCGGGATTATTCTAAGACATCGATGCAAGGCACTAAACGTATTGCTTGCACGAGAAGGGGGGGGGGGGGGGGGGGGGGGGTGTAGCAACTCTTCCGTAAAGAGACATACATCGATATAATTTCCGGAACACATCATTTATTCCTGATTACATTTCACAAGAGTACTGATTTTCAAGCAAGACAGGCAATGTTGGGCCGCGTTGGCTGAAGGGCGTCCTAGCGAATGAGACGAAACGGACAGTGTAACCCGGTTGATATCATTCAACCAAAATGATATCGGTGTTGTGTAGTCTCATATATCGACGTGTTGATAACACCCCAAAGCCTATATGCATCCTCGCGCGCCAGGGGTCGCTGCTGCCGATTATGTCAGTTCCAGCCAATAATACCCCCTGGCTGATCGCTTTGCGAAACTCTGAACTTAAGTTCAGCCTATGAAATCGCTCACTAGATCAGTGGATGTCGGCAGGTCAGGTTGTCATAATAAAACTAATTTCAATCAACCGTGGCTCGTGCTACATGCAATGTTTAGGAAGTAGAAGCAATTATTCGAATACACAATACCGCTCAGCTGCTCATGCTAATGGGCGAACGGGTCTTCAATATGGGCGGGTATTTGTGCTGTTCTCACGGGTGATGCAGTCGCAACTGGCGAAGTGGGTTACTATTTTGACCCAGCTAACTTCCGCACTTCGCGTAGAGGATCAGCAAATAAGTTTGCGCAGCATCCTATGCCGTCTGGCCAACCGCTGAAGGCTAGAGCTACCAGGTGCTTGTGGACCCTGGTGAGTCCTTAATGTCCACTTAGCGAGACAGGACAGCTCTTTAGACAGTCGTCCAAACCGCAATGGGTACACCATCACTAATTTTTTGGGCTAGGGGAGTGATCATTACTTTATTTCCTGCTTCGTATCATACGAATAAGTAATTTTGAGGCGGTAGAGGTTTTAACTAAGAATACGTAATCCGTGAAGAAGGAAAGGATACGTTTACACACTACGATAAGTCTGCTGAAGCGCAAGCTTAACTTTGTAGTTGCTGACGAGAAGCAAATGTCTGTGTCAGTGCTGGAAGGATCCAGTGTATATAAAGAGAGTATCTGGTTTGTGTTGGCTGTATCTACCCAAAACAAAAGTGTAAGATTTTACGAAACCGCTACTGCAGTTCGATGACAGTATCATCATACACTTCTAACAAAAATACACTGAAGCGTAACTTTGCTACCGATGACGGGCCGGGAAGGCCAACATCAGAAGTGAACAATTTGTTTTGGAATTGTAGT
>OZ023215.1:8119328-8126828 GCA_963995525.1 Escarpia spicata
ATATTGGGTAGTCGTCCTGCGTTTGATTAAGACGTTGCTCCTACACCCTGACCCTGAGCGTCTCTGCTAAGAAAGTGTCAATCAACGCATTCGTACGTGCCACTGGCTCACGTAAATAAACCTACACAGTCAGCGGACATAGTTTAAATTTCAGCAACGCGCGAATGCGTTCTCAACAGTTCCGTGCGATCACCCGAACATGCTCCGGTAAGCAACCTTAGCGCGTGATTAGTGCCACCTGGTTCACATCGCCTCGTAAGAGAAGCATCAACTAAAACACTATAAGCATACTTTCTTGATTTATGACGAGACCAGAACCGCGTGTGGACGACTGACATAGTACAGGATGGATGGGCTGTGTGATTGACCAGCGCTTTGAACCAGATGGTAGCGTACTCGCAAAGTTAGTGACGATGACGTAATTGGAATAGCAGTTAGCAGAAATGATTTATGGCGCCTCTGGTGGACGTCTTAACATTCACGTGTCGACAAACTACAGAACAAACACGCATCGCCGACAAATCGTACCAGAAGTTATTCCAAAAACGTCGCTTTTGACGTGTACCAGCTATAACGCAATATGTTTTTTTCGTTGTGTTTAACACCAATCTCAACAGTAGTGTCATATTGAAAAATTCGAACGAGCTGACGTCCAGTCCATTTCGGAGGTTATCAAGGAAGCGTTGACATGAATACTCGATAGTTTCGGCGCACGGAATATTAGTCATGGGGATATATGGGAGTCTGGTTATCTAATTACGATAGTTAATCACAACTGGCGAACAGTGTACTATACTCCAATAATTAAAATATGCATAATAAAAACTGCATCTAAAGCATGGAAACATATACGTTAGGCATTTCATAACAATTACATCGACAACGATCCCAAGATACATTCCGTTTAGACGTATTCGCCATGTAGCGTACGACACTTGCCATTTCAGGTAGCATCTGCAAGTTTGCAATCATAATCGGTCCTTTGATTGGTCTGTGCCATTATATAAATATTGTTATAATGTTTCAACCATGGAACTCAATAATAAGCACTTTCAGTAGAACTGAGCTTCAGAAGAACAGTAGCATGTGAATTAACAAACATGCATTAAGAAGACCACTTTGTTCCACGAAATACAATTCCGGGAATACGCTGAACACACACGCGCATGCGCGCACTCACGAACATACGCTCGCACACACACGCACATGCGCACACGCAAACGCACACGCACACATACGCACACACACGCACACACACGCACGCACACGCACGCACACACACGCACACATACGCACACGCACGCACACGCACACACACGCACACACGCACACACGCACCCACACGCACGCTCACGCACACACACGCACGCTCACGCACACGCACGCACACGCACACGCGCACGCAAGCGCACGCAAGCGCACGCACGCAAGCGCACGCAAGCGCACGCGCACGCGCACACGCACACGCACACATACGCATATACGACGCGCACGTTTTAGTTAAATGTTCATGACATAGCTTGATGGCACTGACTGGTCAGTGATTTACCTTTGCAGAATGCAAATCTTACTTTATTTTACGTTATCCATTCGCTGTTGCCAAGGGACGTCGCCCATAGATGCAACCTCAGTTAACAACAATGTGGAATGCTAGGCGGGTGTAAAGTTGTATTTTGCTGTCATCGCAATAACATCACCGATCCATCATTTTGTCTGCTGCCACCTGCAACTGGTTCGTTTGGATTAATCCTGACATAATAGCACTACCACTTAATTGTTGTGTGTTTGTGTGTGATCCATGATTGGCTGTGAACATCGAAGACTGCCTTAAGCATCGTTTATAGAGTAAACCGTCTCTATGGCAGTAACATCTAATCTGCGAATATTTGAAGGAGCTGCATCCCTCTCTGGCTGGTGAGAAGCGCAATTTATATGTTTACGATGTCTCTCCAATTTATATTTTTACGATGTGCGAGTTCAAGTATATTTGTGTCATCACTGCGGCAGAAGGTTTGTGTGTATAGCTGAAACATCAACAAATGTGGCAACCAGCAAGTTTACACGTGTTTCATTGTTAGAGTCACTGCCCGACATCGTTTGTGCAACGATGTCGGGCAGTGAAACTATCGCTACAGACGGTTCAGCTAGGCTTACAATCAATACTCGCTGAAGGGTAAAGAACACGTTTTCGTCTACTTCGATTTTTCTGTCCGATAATCTGACTTCATAGATATCCCGGACAGCAAATATATCACCGTTTCGTAACGCAGTATATATTTCACTGGACAGAAAGCAATTACCAATAACGGAGAGTAAAGCTATCAGCGACATATAAAACATCTGATGCTTACAGTGCGATACAAAAGGTATATTGCAATGATTACTCTGTGTATTCACATCGCCGCCAGTATGAGAACGTGGAAACAAAACTGCATTATTTTGTGCTGAGCAATATCGGGACAATTGATTGTCGTGGGAAAAGAACTTTACTTGTTCTTTTTCAGTGACGAATCGCTTTTCCCGATCATGAAATGCTCGAATGCCAGCGGTTTTACCGACGACTGTCAAACTGTTGATTTCCCGGTCAATGTAATTCCTACACCCACTTGCGTAGTTTTGGCGCCTATTCAAGACTACAATGGTGTCTCCATGTGTTCATAACGCGTTTTTCAGCGCAGAGAAAGCGTTTCGTTGGTTATGTTATATTCTGGCTACTGCAAGCAATTAATACATGATTGTATTGTATGCAAACGTCAATGGAAACCACTGTATGAAAGAGAAATTTTGTGCGGGCTCCAAGGTCGGTTGTGTGTGACAGCGAAACAAATCACGCATTTCAGAGTTGTCATCTTCACAAAAAAACGGACACTTCGTGCGTCATTCGTTCTTTCAGAAAACAATAAATGCGGCTGTCGAAGCGTGTACGGTTTCTGATTAATGTATATAGCAAATCATGACACATACATTTTTTTAGTAATTGTTTACGAAATCAGTGAATAAGCATCAGCATCAAACTGATGCTTATAGTAATGTAAAACCAATGCAATTTAGCAAATGTCAGAACAGAAATTGTATGTGATTTCTATTACGTATGTGTGTAAACCGCCCCGTTTGTTACATCAGAGATATTTGTGTGTTTACGTCAATAGTAATGTGCTTTGGCTTTGGTTAATCATCGCACTCACAGCTAAATCAAATTACTGAATATGGTACAAAATATGGTGTGCAAAACAACTCGATGGGCACCAACAAATAGTCTTGGGTTGCACTACGTCTGGGGACAGTTTCATTAAGATAATGAGGTCATTAAGAGAATCATCTTTCCACAGAATCCGTTGTTATATTTAAGGAGTGTTTTCGTAGGGTGCAAAACCCGCCGCCGGGATCAAAATGAGATCAAAATGGGGATGTGAGTTTATGTATATCCCGCCCTTATCAATCATATTCTAGAATAAACGCAAATTTGTAGCCATCTTGACACTGTTAACTTTAAACAATCATTGCATAATTTGTCACATTAATTCATCGTTCTCTGCTACATGAGTACTTTATCGGATACTCTCTCACATCCATCCTACATTGTTTATTAACTAATCCTATTTTATGCTCTCTAGTTCTACTGCTTTTTCAGTTTGAAGAAAATATGCCATAACAAAAGAGGAGACAGTCACCCCAGAATTCATAAATACGACATCGTACACAAAATACTCCGGCTGTTTATGCATGCTTGCCGTACACTACGAGACAATCACGTTAACCTACCTTTCAAGCAAGAATAAAGAAAAAGAAGAAGGCCACGGAAGAGGTAGAACGAGCAAATCAATAAGTGAAACTAGGATCCCGCTGTCAACACAAGAGTGGTATGTGTTGCACGTGACAAGATAAGGGTTTGTAATATCCTCGAAGATTCCGAGGGGACAATTTGACTTGTACAGTTAAGTCAAGCCAAGTAAGTAAAGTTTAATGCATATTCATATGTAGAAACAAGGAACGCCACAGTGGCGATGTGTCCGGATTCAGCACCGGATATTTATATCCAAGAATTATCCGCATTCAACATCGGATACTTATATCCAGATGCACGCGAGGGAGACCCGTCGACTATTGCAACGGCGTTGATGTCGCGTTCATTCCAAACAGACACGTGTTATCTGCTCCTTAACCGGATTCTCTCTGCCGTTGGGAGTCCGATGTCTCGCGGCATCCCGTGTCGCTACATCAACCTCTGACGTCGCCGCCAAACTAATCCAATTAGAAGCCGCGTTGACTTGATCTCAGATAGTACGGATATACCCGTTCAATCAGTTCACCGACTTATCGGTTGTCCTCCTTGTCAAGTCGAGTATTAGCTCGTTTACCCATGGCTGCGGTACCAAGAGTTGATTGAAATAGAAAGTTCAATGAAACACTATGATGACGGTGCAACTAGGCATGTAGCACGTGTGTTTCTGTTGTGTATTTGTGCGCGTCGTGTGCAAACAGTTACAAACATGTACCACAATAATTACGATGATTTCAATAGATTTGATATTCCTGGCATTTCCGTCACTATCCTGTGTAATTAATTCCCAACCGGGTTGGCATTACACACAGTGTTTCACAATGATTTTGAAAAAGTTCACCTAAAACATGAAGTCACATACTACCCGTATAATCCGTAGTTATGCCGTAGTCTTTAGATTGATAACACTCAAAGAACAGTCTTGGTATTTTTGTATTGAACAATCTTAGTCTCATTATAAATCAGTCCTAAATTCAAGTTTCTTGAACTGTTTCTTAATATTAACAATTCATCACCCATATGGTGCCGCCCACATTGCGCGCAGGTTTTGTTTTGTGAGGAAACTAAACATATTGGTGCAGCTGTGAATACGTTATTATTGTTGTTGTTATTATTATTATTATTGTTCACTCCTTTGAGGCAGCCAATTCCGCATCACCAGTTCGTTGGGATCTGGCAAATAATCACTCCCAGATAGACGATATTAACGACTGTAAGGAGGTGTGCTACAAACTATACTGTTGACAACTTGGCCCCTTTCTAACGTTGCTCTAATATTCTAATCCCTGAATCAATTCTATAGTTAATGGTATTGGATGTATTAAGGGACGCAGTGAAATCCAGTCATTAATCATGTAATAATAATAATAATAAGATAACTTCTATTGCGCCTAAATCCTTGGAAACCAAGCTCAGAGGCGCATCAAAACAAAAGGGTTGGTCAATCTCAAAGTCCATAAGTAGTTTTCCAGTTGTCAACAGATGGGTCAAGGCGCTAGGGAGCTAAGGTGGATATGCAAGGTTGTAAAGATACGTTTTTAAATGACGACGGAATTTTGTAATATTTTCAACTGATCTAACACTAAGAGGAAGCATATTCCAAAGAGTTGGTGCAGCAACAGAAAAAGCCCTAGTTCCAATGTTAGTGTTGGCTCTAGGAACAAAAAGTAGGTCAGAACTAGATGATCGAAGCTGGATAGATTTTCTTACAGGAGTAAGCAATAAATGCAAATAAGATGGTTGCTTATTGGACAGTGCCTGATATGTAATGGTACAGATCTTAAAAATTATACGATATCGTACAGGAAGCCAATGTAAAGACTTCAAAAGTGGCACAGAGCGAGAAAAACGAGGAGATCTTGTAACTACTCTTGCTAGACAATTTTGGACACGCTGAAGTTTTGTGATATCCTTGCTAGCGATATTATAAAGGAGGGAATTGCAATAGTCAATTCTGCTGCTAACAAGCGCTGTTGCAATAGTCTTAGCAACAGAAAATGACATATACCGGCGAATACGGCGAAGATCACGAATATGATAAAAACAGCAGCGACATGTTTGAGATATATGTTGTCGGAAATTGAAGTTTCTATCAAAGATTACTCCTAGATTACGCACCGAGGTTGCTGGCGTGATGTACTGATTCAAAATACGCGTAGGGAAAAAACCATCCAGTTTACAACGCTGCATTCGAGTACCAATAATGATCAATTCAGTTTTATTTGCATTTAATTTCAACTTGCTGTCAGTCATCCAATGGAAGATATCTTGAAGGCAATCACTAAGTTGGTTAAGGGAGCGATTTGTATCCGGGGTAGCCAACGAAATGTAAATCTGAGTGTCATCAGCATAAAGATGATGATCTAAGTTATGTTTTTGTATAACAGAGCTTAGTGGCGTGGTGTAAAGAGTAAAAAGCAAAGGCCCAAGAACAGAACCCTGGGGAACACCAAATAAAAATGCTTCTTAAGAAGTGGTGTGACATGGGCGTATTTAAAATCATCAGGAAAACAGCCAGAGCAAAGTGTACTCGATTACTGCAGCAATGTTGACGACACGTCTGTGACAATAAGTGAACGTCCGGTCAGGATCTCTGTCTGGGTGTTCTCGGTTCACAACGGAAGGTTAATTATAAAGCGTATTTAATCTACTTAGAAACCAAATACGCAACCATCCGTACCATGTACGGAGGCTTCCATTGGACACCATTTGTATTACATCACACCCAAGAAACTTGGTACATATTCACATAACCCAAGTGAATGGTACTCCAGACAACTAGGAAACCATGTGGTCATCCCTATTTCCCAATCGGACAGTTTATCCTGTTATACTGTAGCTGTACATTATGTAAATGCATTAATTGTAAGTGCCTTTTCCGCGATTAATACCCGTCCATTGATGCGTAGATTGAAGGACAGTTTAAAGCATATAGTTACTATCGTACACATTCTATCTCACACTCACACATTGACGCACGCACGCACCGTACACAGAGTCGCATCCGCACTCGTTCTCTCGACTCTCTTTTGTCAAATCAAACTGAAAATTAAAAATGTTTTCAAAATCTAAAGTTTCTTTTCAGTTAGCTAACATAACGTACAGTAGTGTATCTTAAACTTAGATCCTTCTGTTCCTTTTGGGACATCGGGCGACGAGGTTCCTGTATCAGGTACGGTAATTTGCGATTTCTTAGGCCTCATTTCAGGTGATTCCCATTTCTGCCAAGCTTTCTATAAATGTCTTGCGCCAGATCTTGGTCGGCCTTCCTCTTTTCTTGTTACCACCTTCCGGGACCCACTCCATCGCTACATGTGCAAGTCTCTCCCTCGGTAGATATAGCACATGTCCATCTAGCCTCCTTTGTCTATACTTAACGATGTTACGCAGTCTCTCCAGACCTGTCCTCCTCATCGCTTCTTCATTGGTGAAGTTCTCTTTCCATAACATGTTGTGCTCTTTCCATAATATTATATATATTGTAGTACTTAGGCCAAATATAATTTCAACCATTGTTCTGTGGTATGCGCCGCAAAATTAGATTTGTTTAAAAACATTTTGGTGATATTAATTACCACACGCTCCACCTTTCTTTAGTCTTTTCTTTAAAAGTTTTGCTATGAAAATACATACAATGAAAGTTGCTAGTGCTATCTGAATGTTACTAACACTATTACATTTTGTTTTTGTTGAAAAAACGAAACAATCGAATGCTGTTA
>OZ023215.1:8131828-8169328 GCA_963995525.1 Escarpia spicata
GAAACGCAAATAGGATGGATGGATGGATGGATGGAAGGATGGAAAGATCGGTGGGTGGGTGGGTGGGTGGGTGGGTCGATGGATGGATGGATGTATAGATGGACAGATGGATAGATAGATAGGTATATGAATGAATATATATATATATATAGATAGATAGATAGATAGATAGATAGATAGATAGATAGATAGGTAGGTAGATAGACAGTAAATATGCATGGCGTTGAGACCAATCTATACGAAGGGTAATTATCCGAAAGGTCATATATTAAATCCACTTAAATCCCACCATACGACCTCTATGCTGTAACAACGACAAACTCACACGATCAAATAAGTCCCGCGTATAGAAGAAAATCGCGGCGTCATAATATCGGCTATTTAAGTATGCCAAATATATCCGAGGTGCGCATCTGGCGATAGAACATCAGTGTAGGGTTTATTTATTTGCCGCTGGTGGCGCCGATCTTAATATTCATTAATATTTTGCAACAACCTTGATAGGACGGTTGCATGTGATTAAGTAAAAGCTTGTTGTTATATTGATTTTGCCGCAGTTTGGCTTGCGTTCATAATATTTTGTTATATACTTTCAATGGATGCATTTTTCCGACAAGTACATTAGCAAGAAAGGCCAGGATAGGAAAATATTGCCGAGATTGGACATTGCTTTACGAAAATTATGGCAACACAACTCTATAATCCGCCATTGAAGGGCTTTTCCTAAACTACACGTGATGTTCTAGCATTAACATAATTGATACTTGGTAGGGACACATTATCTAGGTGATTTTAGTTTTAGAGAGAGGTGGAGAGAGGGTGAGGAGGGAGGAAAGGAGGCATGGAGGATGAGTGGGGAGAGAAGGTGGAAGATGGAGGAATGGAGTGAGGGAGAAAGAAGGGTGAGAGTGTGAGGTAGAGGGAGAAACAGATAGACAGATAGACAGAGACAGAAATAGAGAGGCGAAGAGACTGAGTGACATATTGACAGAGTGATAGACATAATTATGTATAATGTGTGTGTGTGTGTGTGTGTGTGTGTGTGTGTGTGTGTGTGTGTGTGTGTGTGTGTGTGTTATATACTGAATATGTGTATATATATATATATATATACATATATGACACACACACACACACACACACACACGCACACTCACACACACACACACACATATATATATACATATACACACACACATCTGTCTGTCACTCTGTCAATATGTCACTCAGTCTCTCCGCCACTCATTCAGCCTCTCCTTCTTTCTGTTTATGTTTATCTGCTTATTGAGAGAGAGAAAAAAATAGAGTACGTGTGTGTGCGTATGTATGTATGTGTGTTTATGTGTGTGTGAGTGTGTGTGTTTGTGTGTGTGTGTGTGTGTGTGTGTGTGTGTGTGAGAGAGAGAGAGAGAGAGAGAGAGAGAGAGAGAGAGAGAGAGAGAGAGAGAGAGAGAGAGAGAGAGAGAGAGAGAGAGAGAGAGAGAGAGAGAGAGAGAGAGAGAGAGAGAGAGAGAGAGAGAGAGAGAGAGTGAGCGGGATGGAGAGGGAGATGGTCAGAATAGAGATGCAGAACGACACAAAAAACTAAATACAGAACGATTAAGAAAAAGTGGAAGAGCGTTGAAAATACAATGGTATGAAGAAAATTGTCCAACACTATTGTAATGTATGTGAAGTAAATTAGTGTATTACACTAAGACCACACATATCCGGTGACTGGAAACAGTTTCGATAGTTGCTCTCGATAAGCCAGTCACCTTATAAAAAAGTTAAATTTAATCAATAGGAAAATAAATATTTTCAAGAAAAAAATCTACTTAATAATTACACAACGTACTCGATCTGGTATTATGTATGTAAAGTCAGACTTTGGATATGTTAACATCGCTGTGAGATGCACAGTGTTTGACTGATTTCGTTATGTATGTGATTTTAATAGCTTTGCTTGCTTAAAATGCTCGAACTTTGGTAATAATTTCCTTCGCAGGTTTACTCTGTACCGAACTATGTCTCGAGACAGTGTGCTGTTTGTGTACTAATTTGGCTTTGTTATCTGCAACAAATATAATGCAAACATTGACAAATAACTACACCAGATACATGGGCTCAGAATACTAATAGCGTATGACTTCACTGCACATACTTAGTGCTCGGTTCCAGTTTACGGGCCGAGAATAGCGCAAGTGCAGTGGCATAAACTTGACATGCTTGTTTGAATATTGACTTGATTGACCAGCATATGTGCTTCCTTGCTAATAGTTCGTTTGTCAATTTGTTGATTTATTCGACTATGCTTTCCCTGCAAATACTGATTGTTTTAATATAGCTATGTTTATACTATGGATTCCAACAATTAACAAGAGTACATTATGCCAATTTAACCTAATCATGTTATCACACTAATCACAGTCCAAATAAATCCATAAAAACTGTCTCTTCGCCGAGAAATGCTTCTAAATTGTGATGTGCATGTTGTAGTGATAGGTGGCGGGAGAGCTCCATCAGCTCCAGAGTGGATCAGACACTGTTGTCGTTGCTACGACAACATATCCAACTAGGTCGTAATAGAATAACTCGGGCGTGATGCGATTAGGGTCAAACACGTATCCAATTGGCATTGTTTCACACCGGCGTTGAATACCCGACCGCACAATAACTAGATTAGCTTCGAGGTGGCCTTTGTGTCGTCTGTGATTACACCGCTAACCATAGTAATATATATTGACAACGCTACCCAAAATCGATATGCACGAGGTCCTTGCGAAGAGACATTGACGGACAACGGCATTATTACTATTATACCAGCTGACAAACTCTACAGAATGTTTTGGCTTTTAAAGTCGTCATCCGTTCCATCCAGTGTGTCAATATTTCACCGAAAATGCTGTATACCGATTGGTATGTTTATTATTAATGCAGTTCACTCTTATAACAATTACGTACCTCTTTATTACTTTCTGTCATGGATAAATTATATTTAAGTCTAGTAATCAAGCAATCAATCAATGTGTTCAACATGTAATGTTCATTTAGAGGAAATCATGTTCTTAACAAAACAATCGCTCTGGAAATAATAAACTACACATGCTCGTCTGGTTCTGTCAGTTATTTTCACTTAAACATTCTCCAAATGGATGTATTCCTTTGATGAAGGTCTAGCTAAATTTTATTCAAAACAGTGTGATTAATATATCAAACATTTTCAACGGTAGTATCAAACTATAATCGAAGAAACGTACGTAGTTATATTATGTACGTACCTAAGGGTAAATCGTATGTGTTGACTACGTAACACGTTACAAGCAAGCACACAATATAGATGAGGGCGCGGTGACCATTTACGTCATAACGTCGATGTAAATAAGCAATTATATATATATATATATATAATAATAATAATATGATAACTTCTATTGCGCCTAAATCCTTGGAAACCAAGCTCAGATGCGCATCAAAACAAAAGGATTGGTCAATCTCTAAATCCATAAGTAGTATTCCTGTTGTCAACAGATGGGTCAAGGCGCTAGGGAGCTACGGGGGATAAGCATGGTTGTAAAGATAAGTTTTTAAATGGCGACGGAATTTTGTAATATTTTCAACTGATCTAACATTAAGAGGGAGCATTTCCCAAAGAGTTGGTTCAGCAACAGAAAAAGCCCTACTTCCAGCGTTAGTGTTGACTCTAGGAATGAAAAAGTAGATCAGAACTAGATGCTTGAAGCTGGGTAGGTTTTCTTACAGGAGTAAGCAATGAATGCAAATAAGATGATTGCTTACTGGACAAATATGGGGTATTTATAAAAATACTTCGGGAAAAACGGTCCCTGCGTCATAGACTTGATTATTTATCGACGATGTTGAATTCCGGGTAGAGAAACACAATGCCTCATTTTAACAAAGAAACTCTGCGTGATCAATATGTGACCAAATGTATTGTTTAAATTAAAACTTTGACACTAATATTCCTTAGATACGAATACAGTACCGCATTATTAACTGGTTGGTATTTAACCCTAGCGGTGCCTTACACTAACTATTTCAATCAATATTACATTAATATTACTCACAAAAGCCGCAACACGCAACACTATTAACTCAGGCCGCTGATCTTTACAGTTCGTGAAAGTCGAATATAATATTTGTATTTTAACATGATAATTGCACCATCACGCGATCACATAAAACCTACATGCTTGTAATAAGATTTCGAATTCATAGTGAGTTCTACGCAATCCACGTCGAGGAGTTATACGCAAACCTCTTCTAACAAAAGCATTCACATTGAAAGGAAATTACCCTAGGAGATTAAGGTTGCATATCATTCGCACTAATCATGTAGGTAGATACCCTCATAGGACCTTGTCTGCTTTTAAGGAACTAAACATCCTTTGTTATTTGTATCGACAACGCCAGAACACTCAAAATCCTAAACTCAGAATTAATTTTGCAAATTCTTGTGGCAATCGTGATTGTGATTTGATCACTGAGTTCTGATTCTGTTCCCGCAAGGTGTACGTGCAACTTATGCATACACAATGCGCGCTATAATAATTCATCAGCCATATCACTGACTGCCTGTTGCCAGCCAGTGCTCACTCCCCTGTTGACCCCTACTGTTTAACACTTGGCTCGTAAAACCGTCGTCTAAGTGTCGCTCCAATATTAGACAGCCCACAGTTTATTGCTTGGAAATCCTTGACATTTTGTACACGAAATTACGAAATATTACATATCAGTATTACTTTTTTTTCAATGTTTCTCTGGTCTTTTGCTTTCCAAATTTGATCGACTGTCACTGTTTACCAGACGTCGATATACGCATGAACATAAAACATACCCGCTGGTTTGTGTCAAGAATCTGCCTAACGTAGTATGGGTGTTCTCTTTTAATGCCTTAAACGTGACATTCGTTATAGTCTTCTGTGAAGAAAACAACACAATATACTATTACTTTATCACGATGAGTTCATTTGAAGGAAATCCGGGCGATGGTTCGATACTGGTTCGGCTGCCGTGTTGAAACTTGGGCAATTTCCTTCTTCCTACCTCGCCCCCTTCCAACCCGCACCGACCAGCATGGAAGGCCAACAACACCAGCATGCAAAGTACAGTGAAGCCAAGTCCCCAGTCCTCAGCAGCATCGAAAGAGTATATGGGTTAGGAGGCGGTTCGCGTCAACTAGGGCTACGTACTGGGGGTGCTAAGATTATCTGGGTCAAGAAGAGCCGCCGAGAGAAGGTAAGTAGACTGAAGATAGCAACATATAACGTAAGAACATTACTAAGAGATGAACAGATACAAGAACTGGAGGAAGAACTTAGGGAAACCACGTTGGTATGGGATGCGATCGGGATCGGATAAGTCAGAAGAAGAGAGGAATGCTTCATTACCTTACAAAGCGGTCACTTACTGTACCATTCCATGACGAATAACGGTCAAGCTGGAGAAGGCTTTCTCAAAAACAAGAAATGGAAAGACAATATAGTGAGGGTTAACGGCATCAGCCCCAGAGTAGCAGAACTTGTTCTATGCATAACAAAGCGCTACGAACTGAAGATAGTACAAGTATATGCACGAACAATATCATACTCAGAAGAAGACTAAATAAACTTCTACAACGACGTGGATGAGACCTTAGAAAAGACAACCCACTACACGATAATGATGGAAGACTTTAATGCGCAAGTAGGGAAGCGAACAAACATTTCGGACACGGCAATAGGCAAATTTGGCCTAGATGTGAGAAACGAAACTAGAGACACCTTGGTAGAATGGGCAACATCAAGAATATACAAAATCACGAATACTACATCCATCTCCTCCCTGCTTCCTTCTGTCATCAACCATGTCAACATCGGAAGTGACCACAGAATGGTAATGAGCAACAACAAACTGGACGTCAAGACTGAAAGGAAAAAGTTGATAAACAAGAGACCACCAAGTGTAGATCCTCACAAACAGGAACAACAAAAATTGCATTTCAAATTGAACTGCGAAATCGATTCGAGACACTACAAGAAGTAGACGACATCGACACCATGAGCAACAACATCACTGAGATGATGCAACTAAGTGCAACAAATGTAGTTAAAGCAATCAACAGGCATATAAAGACGAGAATACCGTCACCAACACGATCACTGATGTAGAAACGACGAGAAATGGTGTAAAAAACTAAATTTTTACGCAGAAGTATACAAGACTATCAAAAAGAAAGCGAAGGAGGATATCAGGAAGTATAAACAAGAAATCAACCAAAAACGATTGTGGCAACAACGAGCATGAAGAAAGCCAGAAGAACATAGGCAATAGGCCGAGATAGAATGTTTACACTTCTAGAAAAGCAGGGTAGAGAGACACAAGACCACGATATGGTCATGAAACGAATAGAGGAATTCTACACCGCGCTATACTACAGTACACAGTGTACCATACTTCACATCGACCCGAAAGAGGTATCAGAGATAACACCACGGGAGGCGGAAGCAGCGCTGAGAGATATGAAGAATGGGAAGACATCAGGCAACGACCGTTTAAACATTGAAACATTAAAAGCAGGAGAAGATGCCATCTCGAAGACACTGGCTAAGCTGTATACTATACTAAATGCTTGTTAGCCGCATGGAAGAATGCAAAGATGGTGATAATCTTCAAGAAGGGAAATAAGAAAGTCTTAAAGAATTACAGACCGATATGTCTGTTATCAAACATATATAAATTACTCACAAAATACTAACGAATAGGCTACAGAAGACAGGCCATAAACACGTCGTAAACCAACTGAAACAGAAGTTCCGAGAACATATTATCCAGCTGTGCTTTCGTCGGCTACGATAAGGCTTTCGATGCGGTGCAAACTAAAGCAATGCTGACCTATCTTCAAGAACAGGGGATAGAAGACGTGTATACCGAACTACTTAAAGACATCTACACTAACAGATCGGTGACAGTCCACCTACACAAAAAGAGCAACAAGATCAACATCAAGAGAGGAGGACGACAGGATGATGCCATATTGCCTAAGCTGTTTACGGAAACACTCGAAAGCATATTCCAAAGACTGATCTGGGAAACCAGAGGCTTGCGGATAGACGGACAATATCTCAGTCATCTTCGTTTCGCCGTCGACATACTCATATGCGCTACTGCACCGCAAGAACTAAAAAAAATGTTGCAGGAGCTGGCTAATGAAAGTGAAAAACAAGGCCCGAAGATGAACATTTCGAAAAGAAAGTGATGTTAGAAAATTACACACTAATATATATCAACACCACGCAGATATATAACATTGAAAGCTACGTCTATCTTGGACAGCGATACAGTATCAGAGACAAAAACCAAGACAAGGAGAGTCAATACCGGCTGGACAGCATTCGCCACCGCGACATCTTCAATGGTAACTTTGGAACCTGCTTGAAGACACAAGTCTACAACTTATGTGCGTACTTCCAAAGGAAACCTGGGCACTCACCATCCAGGCAAAGAACAAGCTAGCAGCCGCACAAACAAAGGTGGAAAGAATGTTACACGTCACATACCGGGAGAGTAAAACATATATCTGGGTAAGGCAGAAGACAAACGTCATAGACGGCGTGATAGAAAAAATCAGAAGAGATAAGTGGATCTGGGCAGGGCACACCAGCAGACTACGAGATATCCGATGGACATCGCGTATCACAACTTGGAGACCTTACGAAGGGAAAGAGGAAGACCGGCAAGACGGTGGAGAGACGAAATAGACAAGTACTGGAAGGACACCATCTGGCAGAGGATAGTGCAAGACAGGCAGATTTGGAGACGACATGCTGAGGCCTTCGCCCAACCACGGGACACTACGGCTGCACAATGATGATGATGATGATGATATGAACTGGCCATGTGTAAGGAACGGGAGTAATAAAGCTACGAAGAAAGCGGATACCCTCAAACTGGAAGGTAATTTGAGAATGGGAAGACCAAGGCAGAGTTGTCTGTGCAAATATAGATTTGTGTGGATTGGAAGAAGTTAGACAACGAGAGGGAGAGAAAATTGTGTGAAAACGATTGGAAAAGGCAATGAACACTGACTCAAAGACAAGAAGGACAAAAGCCCAGTACGTGTATCGAGGCAAGTCTCACCCCGGACTATAGGGAGAAAGAGGACAACAATGAACACTGTATCGGCAGATAATGTGACGCTTACCTCCAAACCCTGGTCGAAGATATTTGTTGTAGTTGCTGAGCAAGGAGTCAAGTAGACGAGTGATATGTTTCGGGTGTTGTGTTGATGGCACGGAAACTGGAGCAGCTCCAGACCTGAAAAAAAGACACACAGTGTCGGCGAATCGTAGGACAAGCTTGCACCGAGAAACCGTCGACAGTCGCAGCGATGCTAGGATTTCTTGGTGTGGGTATGTCAAGAGACGATTTCACCCATTTACGGTAATTCATAATATACAGGACGTATAGGACTGAATAAACGAGGAGAAACACATAGTGTTAAATCGAATCAAATAAAATTAATTTATACACCACATATCTCTACAATGCAGATTCAGGGGTGTTTACAAACTAAAACATTATGTAAGAATACATTACGTAGTCGTTATAATATTATAATACATGTGTTACATATGCTAACACAACTACGCATTTCGATTATTATATAGGCCATATATATAACATTAAGATGTATATGTATATATATATGTATATATATATATGTCTTTTAATAATAATAATAATAATAAACTTTATTTATACACCATCAAATCCGGGACTAATGACCCCCGTTCACGGGTGTTTACAAATTGCCAATCATATAAGAAGCATAAAAACACTTTTAAGAGAACAAATAAGAAAATAAATTAAATTAGCAAACAATATCCTAGTATATAGTGTATGCATATATATATATAAGCCTAAGTATAGTAAAATTACGGGTAAATGCAATGAATAAATGCAAATAAACGATTAGCAAAAGTGCTGAACAGCTGAACCTACTGGAAAAAAGATATATATATAATAAAAATATATATATAAATAAATACAAAATAAATAAAATAAAACCCTAATTTACCTTAAATAATTTGATTAGATACTAAAATGTGACCCTGAGATAAATAAGACTAAAAATGTATTAAAACTATATGCATGAATAAAGCAAAGGTTAAATGATGTCTGGCCATATTAGTTTGAGAACAGAAATGTCTTCAATAATTTTCCAAACTGTCTAGTGTTCTCAATCGCGCGTAGTTCCAGAGGCAGAGAGTTCCACAATGTCGTCCCAGCACATGCAAATGCCCGGCGACCATAACGTTCTAGGGTTACGCGTGGAACATTCAAAAGCAGACCACCTCCAGAGCGTAGGGTCCTGCGTGGTGCGTAACGATGTAGCAGTGACGCGAGATACACTGGCGTGCCTGCATACAGTGCCGTGTGTACAACCATGAGTAACTTGTACTCGATGCGCTTTCTCACTGGGAGCCAGTGTAGCTGTTGTAGGACCGCAGTGATAGATCGCCGGTCACCTCGTCGAAGTTGCATCACAACACGAGCGGTTGACCGTTGGACTCTCTCTAGACGGTGCAGCAGACGGTCAGGTATACCAAACAGCATCGCATTTCCATAATCAATTCTGGATGTCACAAGTGCATGGACAAGACATTTGCAGACACTGGTCGTCGTTGCCCCTCGTACACGAGCAATTCCCGAGATATGGTAGTAAGCACTTCGACATACATTTGCAACCTGCGTCGCCATGTAGGCGTTGAAGAGCACCGGCCCAAGAACCGACCCCTGTGGTACTCCGGATCTCATCACGGTACACCCAGACACTTCTTTTCCGACACGCACGGCTGAGGTACGACCATATAGGTATGACGCCAACCACGCATGCGCTTCGCCGCATATGCCATAGCCAAATAGTCTCCGTAGTAAGATATCGTGATTTATTGTGTCGAAGGCTGCTGTTAAATCGAGAAGCACAAGAAGTACTCCACGACGAGCATCAATCGCTTGCGCCACATCACTGTGACTGCGTAAGAGTGCTGTCTCCGCACTGTGGCGTGGTCGGTAGGCACTCTGGTAGACGCCCAGTATGTCATTCTCGTTCAGGAAGCGTTGCAGTTGTCTTGAGACGAAGCGCTCCATTGTCTTCGCCACAAACGAAATGTTCGATATTGGGCGGAAGTTAGATAGCACATTGACATCAGCACCTCGTTTTTTCAGTACAGGCGTTACAATGGCGTGTTTCATCGACTGTGGGACTAAAGCAGTGGAGAGCGACGCATTAATTATGCGTGTAATAACTGGACACAGCACTTTAATGTTCTGTTGAAGGAGTGACGTTGGCAGCGGGTCCAGTTCGCATGACTTGGTAGCAGATGCTAAAATTATGTTCTTCACGTCTGCCGGTGAAGCAGCTTCGAAACATACTAAACGTGCAGCCACATTCGTCACTACGTCTTCGGTTGACGATTGAGCCATATTGCGGCGCAACGCATCGATCTTCTCGGAGAAACTCTTCTGGAATTTCGCTGCAACAGTAGCTTGTGTAGCGTCCTCGGGTAGCGGTCGGTCTCCAGCTCGACCAAGTAGTGTGTTTGCGATCTGGTAGACACGTCGGATGTTGCCACCGGCACTTGTCATCTCAGTACGGTAGTAATGCGATCGTGCAGTCCTAAGTGATTTTCGGAATGCGTTGAGCAAACCGGTGTATATTTGACGATGTACAGTCAGTCCTGTTTGTCGCCAGTTTCGCTCAGCACGACGTAATGCCCGCTTCTCGTCAGTTAACTCGCTTGTATGCCACGGTGTCTTCGGCCTAGCCGTGATAGTCCGCGAGATTACTGGGGCAAGAGCGTTAACGATGCTACGTATGCATCCATCGTATCGAGTGAGGATAACTTCAGGATTTTGTTCAGGAACGTTAAGATGCGATGCCGCGAGATCTGCGGTAAAACGGCTGTCGTCAATGGCTGAGTACTTGCGGTATTGGACGCGTCCCGTCATACGCTCTGGTTTAGGTTGGCGTAATCCGCATTCAATAACACGGTGATCAGTGAGAAGAGGTTTTGGCTCAACTGTTGTGGCTATGACGTGATATGTTCCCGACGTGATAACCAGGTCCAGGATGTTGCCGCGCTCATGTGTTGCACTTTGCACATGTTGTACAAAGCCATGAGTCTCCAGTAAATCAGCCAAGTTCATTGCTTCGGCGCATGTGGAATCACCATATCGTGTGTTGAAATCACCACACACGACAGTCTCTGCAGGGTGGGCCGCGGCGATGAGTAAAACCTTCCCAACGTCATCTAGGAAGGAGCGGAAGTTGGACGTTGGCGGTCGGTAGACAACGATCACGCGAATGGTGCAACCAATACGGATATTACGCAGAATAACGCAGCAAATCTCACTAGCATGAGTATCTATTTAATATATATATATATATATATTAAAAGACAATAAATTAGAAAAAAGCCTCATTAAAGAGAAAGGTGTCCAGGTCCTCCTAAGACGTCCAGAGTCACGTTGATTTCTTAGCTCTAGTGGATGAGAGTTCCAGAGGTTGGGACCTGCACATAAAAATGCGCGTCGGCCGTACCGTTCCAGGTTAACTCTAAGAAAAACCATGAGAAACTGGTCGGCCGAACGAAGAGTACGACAGGGAACATATGTAGATAATCAGTCAGCAAGGTACTATGGGGTGTTTGCATGCACAGCGCCGTGCATCAAGATCAACAGTTTAAATCGAATTCGAATTCGCTGCTCCACAGGTAGGTAACGCAGCTCTCGTAGTGCCGCCGTCATGCTGTGTTGGTCACGCCGACTTAAGCAGAGGATGACACGCGCAGCTGATCGCTGGACCATCTCTAGTCGGAGCAACAAGGTTCCAGTAATGCCGTACAGGGCCGCGTATCCGAAGTCGAGTCGAGAAATGACTAGAGCGTGTACAAGCGACGTGCACGCTGAAATCGGGAGAGATGATCGTATTCGCGCTATGTCACGTAGTTGGGTGTAGACAGCCCGACAGGAACGGCTAATGTGTGCGGCCATCGACATCGTGGAGTCGAGCTGTGCTCCAAGGTCACGGATGGTGGCTGTGGAATACGATTGTTTGGTGCTGCAAACAGTATCGCCTCTGTCTTCGCCTCGTTCAAAAGCAGGTATAGCGCGACGCTACCCATGTTTCCACATCAGTCACACAACGGGATATCCGGTCGGCGGCGGACGCAGAACCATTTCGCGGAAAATCGACATGGAGTTGTGTGTCGTCAGCATAGACATGATAGCGAACACCGTGCTTCTCGAATATGTCGGAAAGACCAGCACAGTCTATAAAAAATAACAGAAGGCTCAAAACACTGCACTGTGGAACTCCATGTCGTAGTCGGCTGTCGCAAGAAAGGTGACTGTCAACGCTGACGCACTGTGTTCGGTCGACAAGGTAAGAGGTGAGCCAGCAATGTGCGTCACTCGCACGCCGATTCGGTCTAGTTCAGAAACAAGAATGCCATGGTCGATCCTGTCGAACGCAGCGTTGAGGTCAAGTAAAACTGGTACTACATGGGTACGAGCATCCAGTGATCTTCACACGTCGTCTTGGATACACAAAATCGCTGTCTCAATGCTGTGTGACGGGCGGTAGTCGCTCGTAAAGGATCGCCGATGCCGTTGTGTTGCATATGCAAACGCAGTTGGGTAGAGACGTGGCGTTCAAGTAACTTGGATGCATACGGAAGGTTATGAACATCTGCCACGCGGATGTCAAAGAAAAAGAACAGTCCATGTTTAGCTGTTGTATGCAGAGCCATCGCGGATACTCCCGATAACGCTACACTTTGCCGCAAAATGTGTTGATGGCACTGCCGCTGCCGCAACTGTTGCTGTTCTTCGTGACCATCATGGTGATGTTTCGTTTGCTTACATGTACTAACAATTATGTTTGTGCTTTTGTTGTTGCTGGTTCTGTTAGTGTGCCTTTTATGCTAGGAACTGCTTTATTGTTAATTCTGCTAGTTCCTGTAGCTCTGTTCTGCTCCAGCTTTTCGACACGGAGTGCTATATTCCCTGTCGGATTACCCATCGTCCCGGTTGCTGAACACGATGGACAAACTTCCATGAACGGGCGCCTCACATTTATATCTTTATGATTTCGTATGCATTCGCTCAACCAGGCGTATGATTGTTGACCTGCCGGCTAGAAATGCTGGTCAGATAAAGAAGTAAACTACGGATTGCCTTTCTGATATATATTTTAACAGATTCAAGGTAATTCGTATTCTAATGTTACTGAACACTATTCAGGAGAGTTACTTTTAACGAACATATTTTTCTTAGCATATCCAAAGATGTTACATGGTGCATATATGTCGGATATCCATCCTGGGCTTTGGCGTATATTCTGGATAACAAAAAGAGACAGAAGGCAGACAAAAGCGAAATGACAAAACTACAGAAACCAAGTAGTCGTAGCATACATGCACGGTATCTCAGAACGAGTGGACCGATATGCGAAAAAGTACAGGGTAGCGAGCCACACGTCTCCTCACTTCCCTCTAACGCCTGTCGTCACATCCAGCTACACGTCCCCTACCAGCCACATACGCTTGTCGTCACATCCAAACAACAAAGCAGGACAAGAAGAACATGATGAACTAGTGTATCAAACACTGTGCATGAGGCGTGGTGCCGCATACCTTAACGAGAGCGTGTAAGAGCTTACGAATGATCTGGAGAACACACCAAGGGAACCAAATGTAAAGGTAAGTTCTTATATAGCGCAGTATCCAGTCCTCAGGATTGTTCAAAGCGCTTTACACTTTATTTCCAGGCAGACCTGTTCTATCGAACACCATCTCGACTTCTCTGGGAAGCATCCAGCCACACTACAATTAATGCGCGAAGACTATTGGTACACAAGGAAAGAACTTCATCAGTCATACGTCTGACAACTATTGGGGCAGCGGCCACGACGCACACGGAAGGAACATGTACGGGAAACTACTGACGCAATTCCGTGACTGTGTCCAGGGCGAAAGAAGGATGGGCAAGCTTTCGCGGAAAAACTCAACCACCCAATCGACAAAACCGTCGACGAGAGACAGCATTGACGAGAACAATACAGCTACCGACGGTGAGCAGTCGGAGTGCGAAACAAAGACAACACCTTTGCCAAGCAGTTCTACGCCCATGACAACAAAGCCACCACGCAAACAGCCAAGGAAGAAGGTAATTACCAGCTCGCCGCCGACTACACTACCAACGGAACGAAGCAGATATATGGCTACAACCCCTCTCACATCGGTACACAAGCCCACTGGCTTCACACAAACACCGCTCTACTCCACTGTCGTATCCACTCCACTCATTTCATCCCTCTCCTTGTCCACGGCTAATACACCAGGGACCAAGCCTTCTCCTACGTCGACTGCAGGTCGTAAGTGGCAGACCATTTCTCTATCACCGAGGCCACCCCCGTTGTGTTCTACTACCATCACCACTCCCCTTTAACAGCTGCTATCGCCATACCATCCCTGCATCAGGCCATACGTGAGCCTTCTAACGTGTCTGCCACCTCTTCTCCATTCCTTCCTCCCAACTCCTTCCCGCCACTACGGAGACAATCGTGTTCTCCGGAGCTTCCACCTCACTCCAAATCTCATTCTTTCCTACCTGTCTCCAGACCACGGGTGGACCGCACCATAATTCAAAGACTACCCCCTTCGACTACTCCTGCACAACGATTCTCCATACATATAAGCACAAAGTGCAAGAAATCCAGCTCGAAGTTACCGATAATCACAAAACGTGTCGTTATTCTGGGTGACTCGAACGTTTCTAGGATTACAGAGTCGAAGGAACGAGACATCCAAGCGGTCAGCTACCCTGGAGCCAAAATTAGGAATCTCGAACAGATGATGATGCATCCCGCAGAGACAGACGGCACACATCCTGAGATTGTGATCCTATCGGTGGGAATCAAAGACAGAGCGAACAAACCAAGTGTGACGACCATCCCTAATTTGCGAAGGATGGCGGCTCGAGCAGGCAAGTGTTTTCCTCACTCAGTTATCGCCATACCCGAAATAAACTTTACAGACAGACAGATTACCTCTGGTAGAAAATAATACATTATGAGAACTTCGGAGAGCCTACTACACATTAAGGGCATTGTTGTAATACCTAAATTAGAGGAGTCATCGTTCAAGACAGACACATCAGACAACATTCATTGGACACCAGAAACAGCGAACAAAATGCTAACACATTGGTTGTGCCATTTAAACTAAGAAATATTTAGGGCAACCATACCGCACAAAACAAGTCCAATGATCTGCGCAATCCCACGATTATCAACTTAAGCCATCTAGTGTTATCTGAAACACAGGCGGAAATCCTAAATTTCGGATTACAATTTATACCAACACCTCATACAAATGATGCAGAAGACACACAGGCGTCTATCGGGCGTTATGCTAGACATATCCAACTACGATATTTTTCACGGAACGAAATCAACCAAATTAAAACAGAACTTTACAGCAAAATCAACCTGGAATCCGCCTTGCCACAACGAGGACATTAACTCTAAATTGGAACAACTGAAAGACGTTAGCTCGATAACTAACAAACACCGGAACAGTGTTGGTAATTTGTCAGAGTCGCAACTGGCGTCGATTTCGGCACTCAAGTGAAACCCATCTGTTATTATTAAACTTGCTGATAAAGTCTCGGCCACAGTAATCATGTCTAAAGAAAACTATGTCGCAGAGGCGAATCGACAGCTTGCGAACAAAAAACATTATACTAAACTAGACACACCGGTCTATCCACAAGCCGCAGTCCGCATTCCAGTAACACTAGACAGATTATGACAAACAGGTTACATATCCAAGAAGCAACGAGATTATTTAGAGCCACCGGATACACCTCGACCACGTCTGCTTGATCTATTACCAAAGATTCATAAGGCTAAAGATAAATGGCCTCAGTCTCAGATGCCTCCAGGCCGACCGATCATATCCGATTGCAACAGCGAATCATATAAAATAGCTGAGTGTATTAACTATTGTTATCCCCATTGGCAGAAACACATGTTTCATATGTTAAAAACACTACAGACTTCATTGAAAAATGACTGAAATCGAAATTCCTAGTGATGCGCTACTATTCTCCATGGATGTAGAAAGCCTGTACACCAATATTGACAATATTTCGGGGACTGAAGCAGTAAGACACGCTTTTTTACGAAACCCGGATTTTGACCGCCCAGACGCAGACATTTTAGAACTACTTAAAATGTCCTTAGAACAGAACGACTTTTTATTCGGATCAAACTGGTACATTCAAATTTTCGGCACTGCAATGGAGAAACGATTTGTCCCCAACTATGCCAATCTTTTTATGGCTCAGTGAGAGAAACAAGCACTAAGGAAATACAAAAAATTACAATTAATCTATTTCCGATATTCGGACGATATTTTTGGAATCTGGACACATGGATACATGGGAATTATGAATTCCTAATTTTCTTGGACATACTTGGACATAAATAGCCATCATAATTGCGTAAAATTAATGTCAGTTACGAGTAAACACTAAATAGATTTATTGGACATTACGATTTTTTTTAAAGGCGAACGCGGGGCATCTTGACAGCAAGGTTTACTTTAAATCAACAGATACACATCAACTACTGTACAGACTCGTTCCATCCGAAACATACCTTCTCTGGTATCCTCAAGTTGCAACTATTACGATTTCACAGGATTTGCAACAATAAATCAAACTTTGAGGAAGCCGTACAGACACTTTTTCACAGCCTGAGGCAAAGGAATTATACATCGCGTTTTTTAAGGCACGTTAAAAGCACTACCCTAGAGGACATTAAAAATCAGAACAGGAAAGAACAGGCCTTGAAATGTCAGGTGGAAAGGTATCTAGCCTGTACGGTATTTGTAGACTTCACACCTATTAACAACACAAGGAGGCCACCACAGGGCAAAGTCAACAATTGCGGTACATCCAGCGTGGTTTACCTAATTACCTGCAACACCTGCCCCGCAAGATACGTGGGTGAGACTGTCAATCAACTCAGAACACGTCTAAATAATCACAGTTCGGACATACGACATCACAACGACACACAAGTGGCCAAGTATTTTAACTGAGCTGGTTACTCAATATCCGATTTGCGAATCACAATCATGGAATCAGGGCCATTTTCTGACGTCGCGTCACTGGAAACCATTTAAAGACGAAATTGTAAATCAAAATCAAAATCAACAAGACTTAAAACTACGCAGCCAGGGGGACTGAATGTTAGAGAGGATTCTTTTGATATTATACCTTTTGTGATTCGCTTCTCCCACCAGGGACGAACAATTGCTAAACTGGCTAAAGCTACCTACACACTGGTTCAAACCGCATATCAAGAAATATCCACGCCGAGGTTTATAACAGCATTCTCAAAGAACAAGAATCTGAAAGATATGCTGGTGGCGACCACATTTCAATTAATAATGTCGGGTTGCAGCAGTGCTGGCTCGTACGACTTCGCATATTTCCGTCTCCTGTACAACTATGATAGGATAGATGTATTTCATGCACAATTAAATAGCTTATTTTGTTTTAATTACTGAATGCCCATGTATTAATTATTACTAACAAGGACACGTGTTTGTGGAGTTGTGGGGTAGTCAGCAGTAGCTGCTCTGACACCACCACAACTTTGCAATCCCGTGTCTACTTTTATTTCAGCGCATGCCTTCGTACGGTACACAGTATGTTTTTTTAAATGCAGCATCGTCCCCTCTGATTCAGATGAACATCATCGTGTCACAAATACTTTTCCCATCTTGTAGCAAACCCTCTGTGATTACATATATAAATGTTATCGAAACTGATCGCCAACCGATTCAGTTGATCGTTCAGTACGAATCTTACATGGTTAAAGTCCTGCCCCCTCGGGTCGCTTAGATCATTAGTTCCGATATTTGGGAAGACAATCGATGGTGCCACCCGGCGAACAAATGGCAGTTGCCGGTACACGCCGGATAACCGCATAACGCCAATGCCCCGCACCACGATTCGTTCGACCTGATCTCCTAGATCGAGGCCCTTCCGGTTGATCTCATCAGCCACACACCGGACGAAACTGTGCCCCAGAATGAGCAATGTTTTCATTCTACAATATATATTATGAACACCATTCACCATGTATCTAGTTCATTTGACACCCCACATCCCGTTAAATTGTATTCATTCATTTTTAAGAGGACAGAGGAGAGTAAGCCCCGGTTACTATCCTCAGCATTGTCCAATTGGTCATTGTTTAATGTCTATTGACATGGGAATGTAACGGCTGGATGCAATCCTGTGCCATGACTGGATAATTATGCATTCTCGTGTCCATTGTAGACCGATATTCGTTATTTGGACGTACCATTAATCATATCATACATGTTTTTGGTTTTTAGGTTTAATTTACACTTTTTTGCAGAAAGACCATCTACCCGAAAGGACTAAACTGGTTTTATCAGATCAGATCAGATCAGATTTTATCAGGGTTTAGGGTTCACATTCGCCACCTATACTCCTTTGCCAGTGCACTAGGGTCTTCGTTCATGTTCCAAATCCTTAACAGAGAATACTTGATCCAAGTACACCCATTTTCTTAAAATACCTACTTACTTACTTACTTAATCCTCTCCGTGTGGGATTACATATAAGGCCGACACCAATGAATGCCGATGTTGCCTATCCGCTGTAAGCTTCGTGACCTGGCCCCAACTAATTTACGGGCGAAGAGAAACATAATTCTTCAATTCGATCAGCGGTACTATTAAACGAATGTATATCTGCCCGTTGGCCGTTTCAGAGACCATAATTGCAGAACACATTGCGAGGTATTTTACTGCGTTATTAACGCGAACATGTGCGTCGAAGGGAAAATGACGAGGCTTCCTCGGCGCCGTTATGACGGCACCACTGCACAATTTAACGCCTGGCGACCTCTGATTGCCCCGCGCATCGCTAGCAGTGAATGCTCGTCTTCGGGGAAAGCCTAGACGAAATTGGACATTAAACCGTTGCAATAATCGCTGGCGCTGCCACGTTTGTCGTAAAACGCTGTCGCTACAGCTTCCGTGACACTGGTCGAGTGATAACATATTCGTATCACATACGCATATCGGCGTGCAATTATGATATCATAGTTAGACATGTTTGTTTATGGACGCGCAGTTTCTTTACGTCATGGCGTAAACATCGAATTGAAAACGATGCGAGCAATGATAAAAAAAACTATAGTTTACGTCATCGCGTACACACTGGCACTTGGACTTTTCAGTACTTTTAAAACAGAACGAAAATAATAATTATAATAATAAGATAACTTCTATTGCGCTTAAATCCTCGGAAACTTAACTCAGAGGAGCATCAAAACAAAAGGATTGGTCAATCTCAAAATCCATAAGTAGTATTCCATTTGTCAACAGATGGGTCAAGGCGCTAAGGAGCTACGGTGGATAAGCAAAGTTGTAAAGATAAGTTTTTAAATGACGACGGAATGTTGTAATATTTTCAACTGATCTAACACTAAGAGGGAGCATATTCCAAAGAGTTGGTGCAGCAACAGAAAAATCCCTAGTTCCAATGTTAGTGTTGACTCTAGGAGCAAAAAAGGTAGGTCAGAACTAGATGATCGAAGCTGGATAGGTTTTCTTACAGGAGTAAGCAACGAATGCAAATAAGATGGTTGCTTACTGGACTCTTCCTGGTATGTAATGGTACAGATCTTAAATATAATATACGATATCGTACAGGAAGCCAATGCAAAGACTTCAAAAGTGGTACAGAGCATAAAAACGAGGAGATCTTGCAACTACTCTTGCTAGACAATTTTAGACATGATAGCAATTGCTAGCGATACTATCAAGGAGGGAATTGCAATAGTCAAGTATGTTGCTAACAAGCGCTGTTGCTAGTTTTAGCACACACAAAATAGACATATACCGGCGATTACGGCGAAGATCACGAATATGATCAAAACAGCAGCGACATGATTGAGATACGTGTTGTCGGAAGTTGAAGTTATTATCAAATATGTCAATAATGATCAATTCAGTTTTATTTGCATTTAATTTCAACTTGCTGTCAGTCATCCAATGGAAGATATCTTGAAGACAATCACTAAGTTGGTTAAGGGAGCGATTTGTATCCGGGGTAGCTAATGAAATGTAGATCTGAGTATCATCAGCGTAAATATGATGATCCAAGTTATGTATGTGTATAACATAGCTTAGTGGCGTGGTGTAAAGAGTAAAAAGAACAGAACTCTGGGGAACACCAAATAAAGCCGACAGGGCAGCTGAAAAGCAGTTCCCAATCTTTATAGTTTGGTATATATCAGTTAGATAACACACTTCTATAGTGTCTAAATCCCCAGGAATCTGAGCTCAGAGGTGCAACATACAAGAATCATTGGGCAAAATCGTTAACAGGGACAAGCCGTTATTAGAGCAATGGACATTGGACTGTAACATAAATATTAAGAGGCATCGTGCAACCTACGTGTTGCTGTGCTGGTACTCGAAGGTGGCGTAGATGCATAAGTAATCGGACGTGGCCTCTGGTTTTGTCCGATTTATTGTGTACAACGCCATCGTCGTGTACGATTACAGCCTCGTGGAATTCTGAAATGTTATGTTAATATACGACACCGTGGAATATCGCCAAGAAAAGTTGAGTTAGAAGTTACCTTGCGGCTTTGTGTTATCGTTTTCGCTTGTTTTGGTGAGCAGGAGTTCTACATTTCCGACTGGTATTACACGCGAGGTTACAACACTGCCACTAAGAATAAAATATAACATACTATGGCACGAATACTTTTTGACAACATACTGCATCTTATCTCATCGGTGTGAACACCCTCTTCGGTGTTAAATAAATAATCCGCTTTGTTGCCTCTGCTGGTCTACCTTACACTTCCCCGTCCTCACCAGATACATCATTCACACGAACTAACATCAATGCCATTATCTGTGGCGTCTACATTCCGCTAGATGCCACATTTACACAATAACTGTCTATCATAAAACGTTGTCTGTATGTGCCAGTTTTGTGTAACCACTTAATGACCTGCAGTGTTTCAACTAACATGCGCAATGCGGAATATCACACTGACAAACGATGTTTTCTTAGACTTCTTGTCCCCCCCAAAGGGTAGATTCACTTGCATTTAAACTTGTACTACACGAAACAGAAGTGTTGATAATCTGTACATGTTATTAATGGTGTTACTTTGTTGACAACTATATGTGGTGAGATTGGGGGAGAAGTGAGCGAGAGTCCGATACGTGGGGACTGGACACATAAACTACTAATAATATCAAATGTTAACGAAATACATTATTACTGAACATTCTTCAGGATAGTTCGTTTTCAAATCAGAAACTTTCATTTTTCATATCCAAGATATTAAAATTACCTGGTAGAGGCTTTCGTCAACGTATCACGTCGACTTCATCAGTACCGATGACGCTGAATGACGTCATCGTAAACGATGTAATTTGCCTGGTACATACAGGAAAGGCAAAGAAATTACAACAACACATGAACACTATAGACCCCACAGGTAGCATCACTTTCACGCGGGAAGACGAAGAGAACAACAGCATGCCCTTCTTGGATGCAAAGTTCACCAGAAAGTAAGAGGGCAGTGTGAAGTTCACAGTGTACAGGAAGAAGACGCACACTGACCAATACTTGAACTTTGCTTCCCACCACCCCAAACATCAGAAGTTAGGAGTTGTCAGAACCCTTATGGACAGGTGTGAGACAATAACTTCGGAGGAGGGGGACAAGAAAGAAGAGGTGGAAAACTTGAGAGGAGCTCTAAGAGTATGTGGCTATCCGTCGTGGGTGTTGAAAAAGGTGACAGATAGCAGTAAGAAGAAAAAGACCAACAAAAAGACTAAGGACAAAAACTATCGGAGCCAAGTAGTCATCCCATACATAGAGGGGGTCTGAGAGAGAGTGTACATCGAGTACTGAAGAAGTATGGAGTATCAACAGCCATGCGTCCCCACAACACCCCTAGGCACCTGTTGGTACATCCCAAGGACAAAGTACAGCTAGAAGAACAGGGCGAACTAGTATACCAAATCCCGTGCAAGAACTGAGGTGCTGAGTACATTGGGGAGACAGAAAGACTACTCAAAACAAGACTGGAGGAACACAGAAAGGACGTAGACAACACGAAAAATGAGAAATACACAAGGAGCGGGAAAAAAGATTGATGTCTATCATCAATAAATCCGCCCTTACAGACCATACGACAACTGAAAACCACATCATAGACTGGGAGGGGGTGAAAATTGTAGACAAGGAACCCAACAGAAGAATTCGGCATATCAAGGAAGCCATTTGGATCAGGAAAACCAGAACACCCATCAACAGAGACGAGGGTAATTACGAACTGCCTCACGTGTACGATGACGTCATTCAGCGTCATCGGTACTGATGAAGTCGACGTGATACGTTGACGAAAGCCTCTACCAGGTAAATTAAACATCTTGGATATGAAAAATGGAAGTTTCTGATTTGTTAACGAAATACATTTTGGTGATTTTCGCTGACTGACTATGCAAGCAAAAAAGACCTAAAGCGAATATTAATAAAAATAATAGTTCTTCCAAAATAAATCAACAGGACAAATAAATAATATTGGCCTGTGGCCAGGGCAACCTGCGGCTTATCGTCACTGGGTGTGAAGATATGTGAGGTCATTTCGCACGGACCGTGCTTCAGAGTTTCCATAACGACGGATAAAAGATCACGTTCTAAAGGAAATTAGGCCAATTTCAAGATGCCATGTATAGCGCTGTAGGCAGGTACTAACTAGTGACGAGAATCATGAGAGTGCAAAATGCGCGGTGTGCTCAAACTATAATGATAATATATATAGAGATGATGACAGTGTCATTGTAATGGTGATGACAATGGCGACTGTTGTGGCAGTAATGGTTCTCGAGTTTGTAGTGGTGACGGTGGTGATAGTGGTGGTGGTGGTGGTGGTGGTGGTGATGGTGGTGATGGTGGTGATGGTGGTGATGGTGGTGATGGTGGTGATGGTGGTGATGGTGGTGATGGTGGTGATGGTGGTGATGGTGTTAGTGGTGGTAGTATTGAGTAGTAACAGTAGTGATGGTGGTGGTGAGGGCGGCGATGGTAATGTATGGTAGAGATGATGACAATATCATTGTAATGATGATGACAATGGCGACTGTTGTGGCAGTATTGCTTCTCGCGTTTGTAGTGGTGACGGTTAGTGGTGGTGATGGTGATGATGGTGGTGATGGTGGTGATAGTGGTGGTGATGGTGGTGGTGGTGGTGGTGGTGGTGGTGATGATAATGGTGATGGTGGCGGCGGTGGTGGTGGTGGTGATACAGGCAGTGGTGGTGTTAGTGGTAGTAGTGAGTAGTAGCAGTAGTGATGGTGGTGGTGAGGGTGGTGGTGGTAATGTATGGTAGAGATGATGACAGTATCATTGTAATGGTGATGACAATGGCGACTGTTGTGGCAATAATGCTTCTTGCGTTTGTAGTGGTGACGGTGGTATTAGTGGTGGTGGTGGTGGTGGTGGTGGTGGTGGTGGTGGTGGTGGTGGTGGTGGTGGTGGTGGTGGTGGTGGTGAGGATGGTGGTGATGGTGGTGGTGAGGATGGTGGTGGCGGTGCTGCTGCTACTGCTGCTGCTGCTGGTGGTTGTGATGGTGGTGGAGGTGGTGGTGGTGGTGGTGGTGGTGGTGGTGGTGGTTGTGTGATGTTGGTGGTGATAGTGGTAATGGTGGTTGTAGTGGTGATAGTGGTGGTGGTGGTGACAGCGGTGGTGGTGGTGGTGATAGTGGTGGTGTTAGTGGTAGTAGTGAGTAGTGGCAGTAGTGATGGTGGTGGTGGTGGCGGCGGTGATGGTGGAGGCTGTGGTAGTAGTGGTAATGTTGGTAGTGGTGGTGGCAGCTACAGTGGTCGTGTTCGAGGTGGAATTGTATTTGTTGTTGTAATGCTGGTGATGATTGTGGTGGTGGTGACATGATCATCGTATAGGATTACCAATAAAAATTATACTAATATTAGTACTAAATAAAAATGTTGAATTTCTATGTGTAGTAATTGTCATGACGAGCGTGTTTGCTTACCATATTTTTTCGCATTCGAAATGTATATATTTCCTTGAGTTTTGTTAACCTCATAAAACGTATGACAATGTTGTGCTTGGTGACAAAACACTACCATTCGTTCATCACTACCGACTCCGGACAGTACCCCTGGTTATGACCCCAATGATATTACCCCCGGTACTTTACACCTAGAACATTAGACCCTAGGACAAAAATATTGCCGAAACATCATCAAACACAAAGATAGGACGTATGCATAAGTGCCTAGCACAATGCCCACCGAGGAATAATGATCGGGGATTGTGTCATAGTGGGAATCCTAGAACCATGTTTTGTGTGTGACCACAAGGATGTTACGGAGAGCTTCGGGCACGGTAATCGATAACACAATTATTGTACTTACACAAAGATCCGATGCATATGTCACTCAAACGATAACATGCGCACAAAAGCAAAGCGAAAGCCGGTGATAAAATATAGTACCAGGTGTATATATATATATATATATATATATATATGAAGAGTCAGATGTATTACGCGTCTTGCCAGGCAGTGATCGCCTAATTGATGGTAATGGAAATCAGGAAATGTTAGGGTTGTTTCAATACTCCTGCAAAATGGTAACCTGACCAGACACGGAAAATGTGTAATGTTGTGAGCCTACAATGAGGGCGTCTTGAATTGATGACTCACGGGAAGATTCCCCGTTCTCCAAACTCAACACACTGACGATTACCCAGATCGTTATATATAGATGATGGAGGTCTGCTAAAACAAACATAATACGGAACACTTAGCGGCCAATCGGTTTTCCTTGCCATAAGACGATAATAAAAGACGACGATTAGAGTGGTGTGCGGATTACGATTGCGCGGTCCATCAGACGTCGAATCAACGTCGATTTCCCGGTCTTGCTTCACGTGATCCGCCAATTAAATCCGTTGATGGCTGTAAACAAACTGTTCTATCCGATGACCCGATGACCACATATGTGTTTGTTTAGGCAACACCACACGATTAAATGTGCGACTTTATAGCTGCATGTGTTGCAGCATGGCAATAGCACGGCGCGGAATGTGTAGCAATAACATAGGTGGTGGTGGTGGTGGTGGTGGTGGTGGTGGGGCGTGTGTATATGTGCGTGTGTGTGTGTGTGTGTGTGTGTGAAAAACGAGAGAGAGGGGAAGGGATTGAAGGAGGGAGGGTGGGCGGGAGGTAGGTAGGAGGGAGGGAGGATGGGAGGGAGGGGGAGGGAGGTAGGGAGGGAGGGAGGGAGGGAGGGAGGGAGGGAGGGAAGGAGGGGGAGGGAGGAAAGGAGGGAGGGAGGGAGGGAGGGAAGGAAGGAGGGAGAGAGGGAGGGAGGGAGGGAGGGAGGGAGGAAAGAGGGCGGGAGGGAGGGGGAGGGAGGGTGGGAGGAAAGAGGGAGGGAGGAAAGAGGGAGGGAGGAAAGAAGGAGGGAGGAAAGAGGGAGGGAGGAAAGAGGGAGGGAGGAAAGAGGGAGGGAGGAAAGAGGGAGGGGAAAGAGGGAGGGATGAAAGATGGAGGGTGATGGTGAGTGTGTGCGTGAGTGAGGGAGGGAAGGAGGGAGGGAATGAAGCAGGGAGAGAGGTAGGGAGAGTGTATGGTTGCGTTATTTGTGTAACTTTGTGTAAGGTTGTATGACACAAGGTCTTATGACCCACGGTGGCATTGTTCAATGTTATATGTCCTAACATTTCTCTTCTGTCTTATTAGCGACATACCACGGGCGCACCCAAGACAAACTATCAGATAATAATCTCAAATCCTATGTCGGCTCATGTTTCACCCAATTAGCAATATTTCCTTTGTGCCAGCGCATTAATTCGCAAACGGAAGTCTAGGTGAACAAGCGCCAGAGGCAAGAGCGCCAAACACAGAGACAACGATACCGTTTATCCGGTGAGAACGATTACAGGCGAGAGAATCCGAGGCGAAACTGATGAGATTGACAGGAGTCTGCGCGGCACCGCCTGCAGCCGAGTTTGATTATGCTTATGAAGGTCACCTGTTTTCGTCGCTTAGACACAGCGGCCGATGCGAGCCAAGGTGATAAGGCGTTACATGCGTTCGTGCGTGCGTGCGTGCGTGCGTGCGTGCGTGGCAAGGCGTCGGCAGAAGTGCATGATGTCAAGCGGAACATGTGTTTTGAACTTTAATAGCGCATCGCTGTACGCCACGCAAACCTGACAGTAATTAATGAATAATTCGCAATAGCACTGCGTTTGTCTGTAGGCAGTGGCAACTCAACTTTAAACTTCCAGTATATTTGTGTTTACATCAACCATATAAATGTGGGTGTGGATGTGAGTGTGGGGGCCAATGTATTAGGGCTGGGTACCCGTAGGCATGTAATCTATTTTATCACGTTAATCTATGACAATCTTTATAAATGCTTTTTAATATGTCTTAACATGTTGCCATTTTTCTGTTGACCGTTGATTACCTTGAATAAACGTTTTTGTTTGCATAAAATACTCCTACTATGCCTGAATCATTTAATAATTGTGACACACATATGCCTTATTTTGAAATGTTAAGTCATTTGTCATCTTTATGTGAATGCCAAAAAAGTACTCCACCCTACAAGTTCACGAGTGCCTATTTTCTCAATCAAACCCATATCAAAGTAAAATATCTCATTCTGTACCTCTCGTTGTCATTCATGTTTTTTGGGTCAAATTTGTAATAAATTGTAGTTCAGGAAATTCACACATGCAATCCACGGAAATATAAGAATAACTCTAGAATGACCAGGTGTATTGTTCGTGGATGAAACAATAGCAACATCTAATTTAATGTATACAAAGGGTTAAAATCGTGTGTTGCTGAGTATTTATTTGATACAATAGGTAATCGCGATTGATCTTACGGTGTATGTAGGTGTACAGTTTGACCAGATAGTCAAATCTTGCATCTATAGAAAGGTACAACATGGCTTAATATAATCAGGATTATATAGTTGTCACAACAGCAACATTTAGTTGTCAGGACTTGTCAATTATAAATTAACGTGTATTTTTGGACAACAACCGCCTTCTTGAATTTATAGGGTGGAGGTAGGTTTTACCAGCTCCAAATGACCAAGAGTAATGTCTACTAGAGGAATATTAATAAAATACCACTTTAACTTTTCTAACGTCTTAATGAGTATTTTGAGGACAACAAAAACACTCACATCACTACAGGGTTTTGCGTTTGCCAGGATAAAAGCAATATATGCACATACAAAGAGGAGCAAAGTGTCTCTAAATTATGAGAAATATGTATCTAGAGGTGTTACAGCAGCACTGGGGTTGTATCAAGTACCGTGGGGAGCACATATAGGGCACTCTCCACATAACAAGGTGGGACATTTGTTAGCCACGAAATAAATGCTTGCACCTACAAAAAGGTGCACAATGGCTCATATGATCAGGTATAATGTCTATATGTGCCCCAATAACACAATACCAATATGATTTGTTCAACACTCTACAGAGGTGTTTTAACATATATATTTTGGGTGGAACGAAACACATGTTTTTGCCAGGAAATCAATATTTGCACACATAAATATGAGCAAAATGTCTCCAAATGGTCTTAAATAACATCCTCTGTAGCACCACACTAGTTATATCTGACGAACGCTTTACACTGGTGCTTTAAAATGTATTGTGAGGACAAAAGAGGCACTCGCTACATTATGGGTGGGATACCGTTTTGACTAAAAAGTCAATGATTGAAAGATGTGAAATTACACAGTATAACCAGAATTAATATATAGAAAGGTGCCATAATAGTAAAACTATATAATTTGGCTAATGGGTTGCATTGGTGTCTTAATACGTATCTTAAGGACACGACAGGCGCTCGCGACCTTATTGCGTGGTGACATGTTTTCGCTAAGAAATCAATATCTACATCCATAAATAAGTGCAAAATGGCTGAAAATGTCAAGGAGTAATGCCAATATGTTTCACAATAACGTACACCAATTTAATTTAGACATAAGGTAACACTGTAACGTAACCTGTTCTATAGTGTACCCGTATAACCAAATAGTCGCACTCAAACTTCTAAAAATGGTGGAGTCATAGTTTTACCAGACAATCAGCTAATGAACCATCGCAAAGATGCCAAATGTCTCCAAATTATCGGGAATAATGCCTTTAGAAGCTTCAATCGATCATTTTCACTCTCTAGTACGAGGGATTTAGGCGAAAAAACACATTTGATATTTGTTCAAGGTCATTGATGGTCAACAGAACAAATGGCAACATCAGTTTAATTTTTGCTAAGCATGAGAATTAATTTATAAAGGTTGCCATAAATTAGCATTCCAAGCCTAAGGGAAACATTGGCCCTCCACTAATGGTGCTAGATAGGAGAGACGTCCCTGTGTCACGGCTGAGGGAAGTATATTCTTGATGTGTGTCAATTTTGAAAACGAACTCTCACTTTCGAATTGTTTTTTCGACATTAGGAAATGCGCCATTAATTCGCATGATTCCAACCGCCTATTTTATTAAATAGGTACACTACGGAATGGGTCACGTTGATCCAGATCGTCTTTGTGCAAGTCAGCCAGTGCAAGAAATGTATAAAATGTTGGGTAGCTGAGAGCGGGTATATCACCTAGATTAGGATCTCATCAGTTTGTCAGTTGCTACGAAACCACGTAGAGGCCCAACACGCTTTTCGTCACCTGCATTTATTCGACCAGAAGGCCATGGGTCCAAGATCCAATAAACGTTTTGTGGAGACCCCCATATAAGCTGTTTTATTTTGAGAGGGGCTCCTGGGTATTTGCCCAACCTGTCTTCCTAAAACTACGTGTGTTTGTGTGTGTGTGCGTGCGTGCGCGCGCGTGTGTGTGTGTAGTGTGTGTGTAGTGTGTGTGTGTGTGTGTGTGTATGTGTGTGTGTGTGTGGTGTGTGTGTGTGTGTGTGTGTGTATGTGTGTGTGTGTGTGTGTGTGTGTGTGTGTGTGTGTGTGTGTGTGTGTGTGTGTGTGTGTGTGTGTGTGTGTGTGTGTGTGTGTGTGTGTGTGTGTGTGTGTGTGTGTGTGTGTGTGAACAATGTCAACCAGCTTTGAATGCAGGCCAAAGTTCAATGTAACACATCTATAGACGAAAAGATCCTATCTTTCAACTTGTCCATATGTACGAGTATTTGCTCACGATACACAACTTGTGTTCCTTAAATAGCTCCATGTATGAGAGACCAAATATGAAAAGTAAAGAGAGGGGCTGCTGACGGAGACCAGCGGGGGGCAATAACAGCAACAGCAGCTGCTGACGGGACCAGCGGTGGGCAATAACAGCAAGAGCAGTACAACGGTATAGGACCTCAACCTATATACAAGGTAACCTGGAGGAAGAATAATACCGAGTGTTACCTTACCTGTGCATGTTCACCAGTATAAGCACTGTACACCGAAGCATCATGCAAGTGACGCCCGGCCACTGAGCGCACCTCGCAGGCGCCGCGCACATCCTTCAAAGCCGTCTGATTTTCTCTTCCACTGAAACCATACAACGGCGTCTATTTAGTGTAAACGGGCATCAGTTTCCGTCCGTCGCGTGCGGTATCGCTGTCCGCCCGCTAGCTTGTAAGCACAGACGCCTGCCAGTGTCCTTAAGCATTCATTAAACGTCGCCAAAGCACGCTGTCACAGTCAGTCGCCGTTGACAAAAGAGCTGCTCCGGTGGCGCCTCGCAGTGGTGCTACTTGACATTACGCGGCGCACCTACGAATCCGCGGCCACACTCGCCAGCATACATGTAAGAAACACTCATATGATTATTGCCTAGGCGTCGGAGGACGGAAACAATGTAACATTCACAGTGTAACATTCACCTCCATACCAGGCCACTCGCTGCTACCAACTTCGCCCCACCACCCTTCTCGTACACTAATATCCGCCGTTGTCTGTAGTCAGGTATACTAATGTTATACAGCTCAGTTATTTTTGAAACGGCAGCAAGTGGATTCGAATCCGTATTCTCTCGATTAAGGTAACCATGTGTTGAATAAATACACTGCACTTGTCTCTTCGAAGCGATTACACAATAACGCATATCGCATAAAACATGAAGTGATATAAATTTGGCAATAGAGAGGAACTGTTTCCGTGCCTGCGTCGTGGATGTTAATAAAACTATTGTTTACACTGAAAGGGTATTTTGTACGATTTGGAATAGGTTAGTTCAATTCTAATAACACAACTTTAATTTTGTCTGAACAAAGTTATCAGCAACTTGGTCGTGTACAAATACAATATCATTATCCGTCTAACTACTAATCCTGTGAGGGAAATATGGAACGCCCTACTAAACTAGAAACTAACTTAAAACGGTCACTAGTAGTGTGTTAAACTATGACGATCAGTATTACTGTGTTAAAATATTAGTGTGTCGTCGTCGACGTCGTCGTCGTTTTCGTCGTCCTCATCGTCGTTGTTGTCGTCGTCGTTGTTGTTTTAGTCGTCGTCGTCGTCTTCGTCGTCCTCGTCGTCGACCTCATCAACCCACGGACTGCTGCTATCTTGGACAGACGAAACTGGCGGGTGACGCTCCATATCACATTGACACAGACAAACATCTGACATTAATAAGCCAACGAACATCATGGATCAGTGGACATAGTATCTCAAGACAGGCGTCAACGACACAGACGTTCATTGAGAGATACGTAAGTACCAAGTAGTGATGGAATGGAACTATGAAAAAGTACAGTCTTCACGAATTAACTGTACAGTGCCACTGTCACAATGAACACGTCTACCCATATATATCGCATATATTAAAAACATATATTTTAACTGGCGATTGTATTTCTTGCCATATACCCGTAACCAGGTGTTGCCGAAGGGGGGGGGGTTATTTTCGATTTTTTGGTCGTACAATATGCATGAATTATGTATATACTTCTTACGGAAATCATTGATACCAACGTAGTTGGCTTAGTAGAAACATAGGTGTGGGTTTGAAGGAGTTCGTTTACGGAGAGAACTTATAAAAGTGGGATTATTCCGAACTTATCACCCTGAAGAAAGATATTCTACGCCTAAATGCAAGAATGATGTGCATATTTCTTACGGCAAGCGTTGATAGCCGTGTAGTTGGTTTAGCAGGAACATGGTGTTCGGGTGAACCTTCCCCTGGTCACGGGGCTGCACTGCTATAAACGATTGCCAAAAACCTCCGCTGTTTGCACGCTTCGACAGCGAAACACACATTGCCCTTCAAATATCGTATTTGTTTAGTCTATGTTAGGTTAATGGCACAGTTCCTTTCCTTTTGTACATTTCGAAGGACTTCATTAATTATGATTTTATTCGTCCACTTTATTATTAGCAACCTCCTTTATAAAACCCATAATGCCAGTGCATGAACCTTTCAGCACCTATATAGTCTACAGCCGCCGAAAATCGGTTGAGCGGCCTCGTCCGGGCATCAATTTCAGCGGCCTTAATCCAATTGACACACCGTTGATTTGACCGTCATCCGCAGTTCGTCGTCAGTGTGCACTGGTCATAATTGTGTCTACGTCCGAGTGTCCTTTACAAATTTGCATCGCGGTGCGCCCCGTGTGCATTCGGACGCCCGATCAACCGATGTGTCAGGTCTGCTGTGAAGAATCTATTTTACTACACCGGATGCAATACGTTGTTTGCAAAAGAGCTTCCATAATGACACACGTAGAATTACATAACGGCCTAAATGTTTTGTTATGTCATGACTCAATGATTGTTGTTTTAACACCGCGTGACAACGACATCACTTTGAGACTTCGCGAATTTGTTTACAGTCATCGACTCACACTTGCAAATACGCTACGTCCCCACAAGCTATGGCGAACCACAACGGGGCATGCTTCAAACGACTTGTTTACAATCGGATTGATTACATACTGGTCCCACAATGGTTGATATCCAGCGTCAATAAGGCAAACATAAGGACATTCCCTGGCGCTGATATTAGCAGTGACCATCATCTTGTGTTCACAACCATCAAATTGAGTATGAAAACCAAGCACTTTCAAAGGAATCTTCGCATTAGAGTTGTCCTCAGGAAATTCAAAGACCCAAACATCGTGAGAGTGTTTCACGCACACATAGGCGGCACATTTTTAGCCCTCAGCTGCCTGGACAGGGATGCCAACACCCTTGCCAAGGATCTCAAAGAAGTGTTACTCAAAACAGCTGATGAGGTGCTAGGTGCTAGGGAGGCAGAGGTAAAAGAACCAGTTCTACAACTCCTCAACCTATGCAAAAAGTTGATGTGCATAGACCTATATATAAAATTGACATTCCTGCTTTTAATAATGATATTCTCTAATCAGATCTGTTTAGAAATCCAACAAATGATAACTTGTATGGACAATATTGTTCTGCCCTTAAAGCCTTACTTGATAAACATATTCCCGTTGCCTATAAATGTGTTTCACAGAAAGTACCTTCCCTTTGAATGACACCAGACAATGTTACAGTCTAAAAGACGCCGTCGCTACCTTGAACGTGTTTGGTGTAAATATCATTCACCATTTAATAGGTCACGTTTTTCTAAACAATGTCACGATTGTAATAGACAAATGGCAAAACCAAAATCAAACTATTTGACAAATATGGTGTCCAGTAATTCGGAAAATTCTCGACAGTTATGGAGTTGTAGAAATAAACATTTGCACAGACAACCTGTTCCGTCATTACCGAAGCACGATTCACTAAAAGCTCTTTGTGATATAATTTCCTATTATTTTAAGGATACAAGTAACCTTCATTGCCGAACCAATCTTTGAATAATCTTAACGTTGAAATATCACAACTAAATTATCTGCTTTCTTCTTTCACATCTGCAACAGTTTATGAAGAGAGGCAAATAATTATCAAAAAATAAATCTTGCGATCTTGACTCGTTAGTAACTATACAATTAAAAGCATGTCTTAACTCTTTCCTTGATACACTTACAAATACTGTAAATGTGTCACTAAGTTCGGGTATTTTCCAGACGATGTTAAGCATGCGTATGTAAACCCCTCATCAAGAAGACATATCGGCCAAAAGATAAATTCAAGAATAATATAGCAGTTTCTAATTTCAGTTTCATTTCCACGATATTTGAAAAACTTGTAGCAAAACGCACCCACACGTATGCTTAACCAGTATGTTACGCCTGCACTTTCAGCACGACATCTCGGGGTTATCTTTGATGATAATTTCAATTTTAGACGGCATATTTCTTAAACTTGTCGCTGTTGTTATCACCATATTCGTGATTTACGACCAGTTGGAAATGGGAGAAGCAAGCACGTCAAGCCTTTGACTCGGAGTAGCCTGGGAAAAGCAATTACGTTAAATCTTTAACCAGGTATAGAGCATGGAAAAACAACTACGCCAGGGCTTTGATTCGCGGGGTCTGGAAAGGTAAATACGTCGTGTATTTGATGTGGTGAAACATAGGAAAGGCAACTACTTCAGGTCTTTGACCCTCGATGCCAGGAAAAGGCACGCACATGAGGTATTTGACCCCGTGGAGCCGTCTTTTTCCGGACACCTTACGAGACTTAATCAATACGGAATCTTCGCTTCGGTCAGCCTGCGAAGGGAAATTACACCATTTACTTTGTTGATGAAAGTGACAGTTGTGATTACCCTATTGACGGCACAGTAATGCTCTGGTCCCATTTAGTCAACTCTTTTTAGTGCGAAGCTAATTTAGATTTGGAGGCGGTTTATGTAGGCAGTTAATGTTGCTGCAGCTTACTACGTATTTGAATATGACTATATACTAAAACACATCGTTTTCTTTCCGAATATAACGCATTAGTTTGTAATTTGACAGATCGACCGTTAGCGAAGCGTACAGTGCAATGTCGTGCATGTATCGATTACAACATTTCTCCGAAAGACTACCAACAGCACGTTTAGAGAAATAACACAAAACGCTTGATCCTGCTAAACGTATATGTACAAGTCATGATTAACCATGCAATATTTAATAGTTTATTTGGATCTACTATTTGGTCAATTAAATTGAAAATTCGGGTCAAGCAATAGTGTTATTTGTTATAGTCTGTTTTGTAAGACGTATCAATTCTGTGAAATATTGACATGGTTTGTTAATATTTCATCTCGCAAGTGTGTATGTGTCTGTAAGCAACAAGTAACAACAAATGCATTCACCAAGTGATTGAGACTGTGTAATCTGGTGAACTTTCAAATATGAAATGTGTAAACGGATATTAAGTAGTTTTATATGTAATGATTTCTTATTGTTATCAAAAGATTTTTCAACTACAATTGAAACAACTGTGTTTTGTTAACAATGATGCCACTGTTGCATCAACGGAACGTTCAGTATTTACATAATTACACACAGGAAGTCAAATATGCTCATAATAATACGCTTTCACAGGAAATCAAGATTTGACTATTTCCAAGAGTGGTCTACTCTTAAAATCCAATAGTATTAAGTTGTGGATGTTCATATGTTCATAAAAGTATTAATGCAATTATTTTCAGGAAATATTCATGTCAAATCGTCAAATAGATATAGTGGAAAGATGATAACATTTAACTGTAAACGACACCTGTTGGGCTGTCGTATACATGGTCTAATAAGGTAAAGCTTAGCGAGCCTCAGCTATATCAACAGTGTCCTCCAGGTGTTCGCTTCCGTCATAGCACGCAACGCATCCTTGTCAATCCATTACTTGGACGCCGATGGGGTCTATTGTCCGAGAGGCGACATATGCATGCGTTAACATTTGTCTCCATTAGTAGAATGTCGTTACAAGAGCCAACATCTTTTATACATTAGTCGAATAATAACGTTGTTTATCAGCATCGCCTTTACTTATCGACTCGACACCTGTCAATGCTTATAAACGTGAGAGGAAGGAATGAATGTCTGGGGGGTTGAATAGTATTCAGAGAGCAGTGTTTATATACAATCTGGTTCTCCACATGGCATGGACACAAACGTTGATAAGTGTACTGTTTGTATAATTTGATTTTGTGTAGTAATTTCGTGCGCTGATCACAACAAAATCAACACAATGGCACGTCATTTGTTAAGCGTAACTCAATAGTTGTTCATGCTCACCAGTTTCTGGAAGGCATAGTTTCTGGAAAATGCTTTGCAACTGCGAATGAGACAGGAAACAACAACGATACAAGTGATGTTAAATAAATTAATCCTAAGTCGAAATAAAGTGTTTAACATTGGTGGCTTTGAATAATTGCTTCTTACCTTGTCTCTTCCGCTACTCAGAATCACAATCTCAAGCAAGGCGTGGTCATTACTAGCACGACGATCCATCAATCAGATCTTTAATACATCCACACACAATTATTTGACTGGTTCTTTTAGTTTTGACTTTCAATTACTCTACAACAAGAGTGAACTCCGCGACCTTACCCGCAGACTGCAACCAAAGGCATGAGCGAACAGAATGGATGTCAGGTCAGAGAAAAAGCTAAATACTTGTCAACAGTACTAACCACCAACACATTCCTGGAAACACCGTGATTAATGCCCAAAACCTTGAAGAAGACGACTAACTTCAATATATTGGGTTAACGTTAAGAAAGTATAGAAACAGTGTAAAATAAATTTATATTCTTGTAAATCTTACGCTCTAAAGATCACTCGATGTTTCCATCCTTCTCTGTGGACGCGAGAGTCGAACATCGGCAGCAGAAACACGGCGGGATACATGTCGGCATCAATTGTATATTAGAAGCAGTCATTACCAGACATATAAGACGCGTGTTTTTTCACTGATTAATATTTACGGTGTCGACTAAATACTGGACATCGTGAAACGTCAACCGACAGCGGTGCGTTCGTTGACTTCGACTATTCTCCCAACCCAGTTAGTCTCCGTGCTGCGTCGGACGTCGGGCAGAGAAACAAGTTCAGTCGGTAATGAAGTTATGTACTATGTATGTTTATTATATGCATAATAATTAATATTATAGCTAATCAGCTATGTGTCTCGGGTTCTCTTGTGAAAGTTTCAGTCTTGACCAACCATTTTTATTCTCATCCGGATTCATTAACATAGTGCCTATATCCTCCACGTGAGTCCCTGGATGATTCCCCGGGAACACAATTATGTCATATCACCAACTGTTGTAGTTCCTCGTTATGGGGAATAGTGCAGTGATTTCTGAACACTCACCCTTAAAAAAGGTACAAAGGTGTCGTGAACTTAGATTACAAACACTTGAGTGTTTTCAACCGAATCCCAAATGTCGCTTAGTTAGCGTTATACGAGTTATGTGTTAATGATTATCGACATATTTTCAATATGAGTCTAGTGTTTAGAACGTACGTTCAACATACTACCATAACATTTGTTTAAGTTGTGTGCTAGTAACTACGCTGGGAACATAGAAGGTCCGCATGTTCTCAGGTTAATCGGCAAATATGCTATTTAAACTAAATGGTGGCAGTTAATGAATTGATTAACATGGCTTTGGTCACAGTGTCGGCATGAGTAATGGTAGGCATTGCGCTGAGAAAGCTTGTGAAACTCTGCTTCATGCCAATAAAGTACGTGTCACTAATACGAACGCACAACTTGTCTAAAAAGACTATTGAACTAAACGTTGCCTTTGGTTGTTCTCTTTGATCATGTGTCATAGCTCAGGCAGCTATAGTATGGGCGAAAGATATATTGTAATTTTTGTATAGAAGTTTGTATGGAAACGAAAAGTATTTGTCTATGAGAATATGTATCGCCGACGTATAAGAGCACATATCCACTTCCATAACATATCAGTTATGTGGAACATTGCGTTAATAAACCACATGCATTTCTCCTATTAGCAATTCGAAATGTTTTGATATAGCTGGGATAATACAAAGTGTACACATGATTGATCCACACGAGTAACACGTGGGACTAAAGGCAATTTCACTTTTGTTCAGCCGGACTTACTCAATGTGAGATAGTCACGTCATAACTAATTCCCTCGAACATGGAATTGCCTATTCAAAAGATAATCAAAATTTATTATAGGGCTAGTTACGAGAAATGCCACGTATAAGGATAAACAGCTAGTTCGACATCGTTCAAAGCAATAGTTAGGCCTCACTTGGTATACTGCGTAAAAGCATGGGGGTCACATCACAAGAAGCACATAACGGACTTTCAAAGTGGTATATTCTAGTGAATTATTATAGTTCCCGACGCCTGACATGCCCTAACGCTTGACCAATAGGCACACTTGTGATGCGTATAATTATCGTTTTGCTCGACATGTTTACGAATGCAGCTACAATATCACACAGTGCGCCAAGCGGACGTAATATTGTTTACAAGT